>JAODVQ020267616.1:0-32517 GCA_025400075.2 Phenganax stokvisi
ATTTGGCTTCAAATTTCCGGCCGGAGGTAGCGTTCCAGGTGTTTTTAGTTCAATGCATTTGACTGATCAATCGTTGCTGCGCAACGTCATTCTAGCGGATGTGTTCAATGACGCAATTTCACACTGTAGTAAACACAGCGTTTTCAAAGAAGCTTGTTTTCGCCGAAAGCATTTTTATGCCGTTCTGGCTCAAATCACAGCTGTAAAATTGTACTTCTAGAGACGACGCAAGCTGGCGAGATGAAGACAACAACTTTTGCTTGGTTTCTATGTCTTGTCTCGATATCGTCCAGTTTTGGCCAGAGGGAAAGTGTAAATACGACTCACAGTACTACCGGCGCTTCGGCAACGAATCCCTCTTCAACAAATGATGGTTCATTGACTCCATCTAAAAACTCTGGCAAGAAACCTACTACTGAAACAACGGAAAGCCCATCTACAAAACTCCCTTCTGGAACTATTACTACTACGATTAAACATAAGTTTAGTACCAAGGCAAAACCTAAAACTGTTCCCAAATCTCCAACTAAGCATCATGTGAGTACAGGAAAACGGGCAGGGACGAGGCCTACGCATGAAACAACGACCATAGTTCCATCTAAAACCTCGAACAGTAGTAGCACATCAACGGCTAAGCCTGAAACCCTTTGTGAAGCGAGGAATGATTCGTGCTCGACATGTATAGATGGCAATGACTGTGTTTACTGCAGCTCAGATCACTCTTGTTTTAAAAAGAAAGGAAAGCTAATTCCAACTAGGTGTAAGGGAAATCATTGGTACTGGAAGCAGTGTAAAATTCCTGGTAAGTTTATGTTCTCATTACCCTTGCCTCCCCCCCTGGAATTTTGAAGAGTGTGCAAGCATTTTAGTTTGTTGAAGTTTTAACTAGGGGCCTGTTTACATAAAGTCGAGTTACTCGACTAATCGAGTAACTCGCTTTGCCGGGATGAGCAAGCACTTTGTTTACATGTGACCGAGTAACCGGCATATACTCCCATCTAAATCCAAAATGGGGTACAGCGTTTCTACTTTGAAGGACGATAATGACCCGATGCGGAACTGATGAGAATTCTCCTGGCGTAGCCCGTTGAAAAGTGTTAACATGGACCAACTGAATAACTCGCCTTGCCGAGATCTCGGCAGAAAAAGCCGGGATCTCGGCTAGGCAAGTAACTCGGTTGTTCCATGTAAACAGTCAGCTGGGTAAACTACTTATTATGTAGAATAGCCGGGATCTTGGTCCAGCCGAATAACTCGCCTAGCCGGTTAACTCGCCTTCATATAAACAGGCCCTAGAATTAACATTCTGTAAAGTCTTGCCAGGGATGCTGCAAATACTTTGCACTTATGTAAACAGCAGGTGACAATGTTTTGAAAAACACTGCAATACATATGGTTTTGTTAGTTTCATTTGTCATAGGGCTCATTGCAGTGTTGAGTGATTGTATAGCAATTGGGTTAGGATAGGTAACTACAAATAGCTTAACAATACATACATTTCTAAAAAGGTGAACCGTATTTTTTTACAAATTTTAGTAGTTGTGTTATTCTGTTTCTTCATTGTTTTAATTTGCCTTTCGTGGATAAAAAATTATTTTAATTTAGTTTGGTATAATAGCCTGTCATCAAATAAATTGTTAATAAAAAGGGTTGTCAAACAGAGCAAAGCCCCCATTGAACTGGAATATTAGAGATTACAGCGATGGTTAGCATCACAACATCAAGTAATAATTTACACTTTTCATGAAAAAAATTCAAAATATGCAAATATTTTGTATTGTGCATGCACATAGCTCACATGACTGTCCAACCCTACAAATCCTGTTGGGGACTCTCAGTTGACAACTCACTGTGTGTCTCCCATTTCCATCTTTGAGCATAATTAACTGGTTGGTACCCTCACTGTTCACATAGTGCATCTTCCCTTGGGAGGAGGGATTAAGTTAGCTATTCGTGGTGTATCAAAAAGTGGTAATCAAACTTTGACAGGCAGATGCTGGGTCTTGAATATTGAAATGCGTTACCGATCAGTAAATTGCACCCTCTCATTTCTGTATAAAAAAAGAATACTTTAGCTTGTTATATCATTACTTGCCTATTAAAAAGGTTGGTAGATGTTGCGTGTTTCCACATCAGGGAATAAGCTCATAAATAAAAACAATCAATCTTCATTTGTCTTGAAATTTACGTCTGATTACCTCTATTTTGAAAGAGTCAAACTGTTTGCCTTATGACAAGAGGTTATACTTGCGTTAAAGACATGAACTATTTTACAAACATGACGCAAACGTCAATATAGTATTGTTTTTGATAATTAAAAAGGTTTTTAGCTCCCTGAGATGGAAGAATGCAGATTCGACTATCGTTTTTTACCTGATGAGTACTCAGTTATTTCTTGCTAAGATCAAATTAGAAAAGTATCATTGAAAGGCTGTGGTGGTGTTCTTTTGTTGTTTTTAGAAGTGAGATGTCATGATATGACGCCCAGCAGCCCGGCAAATATGTCTTTTCTTTATATATCAAGCAAATTTCTCAGTTACACCAAAACGCCGAAAGTTGATAGTTGAAAATAACTGAATTACTCTAACAGAGCTAACTAAATGAATAACATGCTTGTTTTTTTGTTTGTAAAGGCAACATTTTGATTATCGTCATTCCGACAGTCGGAGGGGTATTTCTGATCATGCTTGGTTGTTGTATCTACTGTTGTTGTTGCCGACGTTGCCGCCGAAACAAAGCTGCCAGAGAAGAAACAAGACAACATCAAAGACGATTAGATCGACAGGAAAGAAACGCGGAAAGACGCCAGAACAGGCAAGCAAGACACGAAGCCATCCGTGTGAGATATGGCCTTTTAAAAAATCACGGTGACGACGAAGAATTCGACGGAGTTGTTTAAACACTTTCATTCTATTCGTTATAATGTAGATTCTGTATGCATGTTTAGCCTGTGTAAATCCATCTGCACATGGAAGGCTAGGAACTGGCCTACTCCTTATTTGAGACTTTTTGTTAAAGAGACCGTCTGCTGTGTCTGAAATTATGTGGTGTAACACTAGTGTTTGGGAAAGTGTTGATAAAGTTTTATCAACTCTTTGTTTCCAGTGCAATTTACAGGGCACTTACTTTGTAAATTGCGTTCAAAATTTTACTCGCCATGCAGGGTAAAGATTGCCGCATCTTACTGCTGTAAAACCCGGCGTATGCCAATCTTTTTTTAATTAACAGCAAAATTAGCTACCAAGGTTCTTAAAAAAGGTTCTGATATTTTCATGCGAATTTCATGTAAATGTAGCTATGTTAAAAACATCATCTCATAATAGCCCACGATACTTTGGCTTGAAATAAAAGTTATGTCGAGTTACTTTTGGATATAACAATACACATGAAAAAAATTTCTCAATTCTGGTTGGTTAAGAGCAGTACAATTCTTAGGAAATACAGTGCAAAAAAAGAAATTCAGTGCAATTTTCAAACTTTTCTTAAATTTGTTTAAAAAACATTTTTAACTGAAAAAAATCACTTCAGAAAATTATATTTCGTGCATGTCCTTTTCGCAAAGCATTGTACAGTTACCAGAGACTTTGTCCTTCACGTTGATTTTTTTCGTGTATATTATTAATAAGTCATAGTATGCTTTCTCGTGCAATTTAGAAAAACATATGAGGAGAATTTTGACCCGTCAACCGATATCCCGCCTTTCCGCAAGCGTGATCTCGGTAAGCGGGATAACTTTTCGTGTCATTTGAACGCAATCTAATATTTCGTACTATAGGTTGATAAGGCGAGATCTAGCTTGCAAATTTGCCGAAAAGTTTCCTCGCTAAACGAGATAACTTTGGCTCATATGAACAGGCCCCAAGACCTATTTCAAACGTCGCTCTTTTTATGTGCCGAACCTAATAATTGACAGCAATGTTGCATGTTCAATACGAGTGAGCATAACCTAATAAACAGGATATGAGGCTGCATGTTTTTCTACCAGAGCACCAATTTATACAACTTTATTTTATACTAGCGTAAGCGTCTGTCTTAAAATATTTTTTCCAAAATCTTTTATTTCTCAAACTCCAATATTTTTGAGACTGACTGCATGCATGTCTACACGAATTATCATATTGTAACCCCCATGCTGTGCACCTTTTCAATTTAACTCTTTGTCAAACGAAAATTAATTCCGAAACTCGAATGCAACGTTGCAACAATATTGGTTTTTCTTTGATAAAGAATAGAGAGATACTGAATGCAGTTGCGACAGTATTTTTATATCGCATCAATCTAGATATTACGTGAATCCAGAACTGTCGTTGTTGCTATACGTGGATACTATAGTAATGTTTTGTTGCGGTGTATTTTGATGGGAAACATGCTTGTTTCGTGCCAATTAAGCATAATTTAACATCAAGAATACGTTTGAAACGATGCTTTGTGGCCCACACTTTTTCATGGGATTCGTAGCTATTGCTGAAAACTGGAAGGATCAAACATCGTTTATTGCTTGGAATTTTCGTGCATATGTAGCTCTTATATGACACGTAAACCATAGAAGGATGACGTTCTGTTTCAAATGTGTTCATTGCAAGTATGCCCTGTATATCATATTAAATGAGCTTTATTTTTACTGTACAGTATTAATACTTGTGGCAATATTGCCATAACTTCCAGTCAATAAAGTTGACGCTCGAATATCTGAAACAGTGAACCTTTCGAATCTAAGTGGCCAAGGCATTATGGGACATGTGTTCATAGATTAGTTCTACCCAGCGTGAATTCATCATTATGTGGTGATCTTCAGGTTTGCGTTTGAAATTTTAGATGTTTGAAAGATAGTCCTTACTCCTTTGCTTGTTTAATTGAATAGTCTGGTTCTACATATATTTTTGTTTAAGAAAATATGAGCTTTCATCTTCTTGCCATGGCATGCATTTTTTGCATTCTTGCTGAATCTCGGATATAAATTATCTCTTATTTGGTGGTTCAATTTCAATACTTCGACGCTAAGTATCACAAGACAATTTTATATTTTTAAGTCCAAGAGGAGGCCTTACTATACTGTATCTTTCTCTCTAGAGATCTTTCTCAGCCATTTATTGTTACTACTTAACGTGAACTTTCTTAAAATAGTTACTTGTTTTTATTTAGAACGAAAACGAAGCTGGCGATCTGTTTAGCTTTCATTATTTTATTCATTGAAGCTACGTTTATGTTTTCTTGGCTCCATTTCTCGGAAATAGAAGAAAATCTAGATTTTCCAAAATCGTTTATTACCGAAGAAATCTTGAATAAGTCTCTTGGGAAAATTCTCAAGATTAGGTACGCGGAGCCGATGAGGGAAGGTGGTTTCAATTTTAATGTAACGTGGAGAGCAGAAGATGTGGAATTTCCCAAAGTTTTTCATTTTAATACCACAAACTACAGTAACAAGCCAAGAAAATATGCCTTTGTCATTGGTAGATATTGGGAACAGATGACGCAAAGCATGCGTGCTTTTTTAGCCTTAGTTCTACAAGCGTCATCTGTTGGACGTAGTGTGGTTGCCCCAAAGGTGAAAGACTCTCGTTTTCAAACAAGTGGCTTCTCTCTTGGCTATTACTTTGATATGAAGTATATCAATGGTGTACTAAACACAAATGGCTATCCAACGGTAATAGAAGACGAGGAATTCCTAAAACAATGTTCTCCTAAGGATCCTAATTACACAACAGTGCATTTTTTGTACGACCAAGAAAAAGCTGCAGTATTCACTAAAAATAAATTTAAACTAGACGATGAAACATACTTCAATATGGCACTCAAAGCAAAAAAAACCGGTTGGACGAATTGCTCGTTTATTCAGAAGCTAACAAAGCAAGTCCCGCAGTCTAAAATGTATTGCGTAGATTCAACTGTTATAACAGACTGGAAAGTTTTTGAACAAAAAATCATAAAATCAGCTGAATGTCTTAGTATTGTTCTTTGGAGGGGGACAGGTGACACGTTCCGTGCGCGATTTCAAGAAGACCACTTAAAGCTGAACTCGCGTGATTTTTTCCACTCGCTCAATCCAAGCTCGGACGTAGTAGCTGAGGTGGAGAATTTTCGAAACAGGTTTCTAGGGTCCAGATACATTGGCGTGCAAATTCGTGGCGAGCACGTCGCTATTTTGCACGGCCTTAGTGCGTTAAAACAATGTGTCAGGCTCCTAGGTCGTGTTGTGGAATTAGTAAAGGAGCTATTTCATATAAACAAAGTTTTCATCGCGACTGATACGTCTAGGTTCGGGTCGGCCTCATGGAAGGATTCCGTAAAGCGTGATATGGTTATGGACGATACTCTGCCAGAGTTGCAAAACTTGTTGTTAGCCGTAATAGACGGGATTACGTTTGAACAGACCGCTGTCCAAGGTCAATCGCTTGATCGCGGCTTCGTAGCATTGACTGAGATGACTATAGTATCGCAGGCTCAAAGTCTTCTAACTGTTGGCTCTGGGTCTTTTCAAGATTGGACCATGAACAAGTTCCTGGATTTTCATCGTGATGATTTGCAAGCAAATTGGTCGATTGTAAGGCTTTGTTTTCATTAGTTAGGTCTAAAACTTTTAGAGACTAAAATCATTCGATAAACCTGCTCTGAATAACTTTGTATTGAAATACAATTTTACTGAGATAAAAGATAAGCTTTTCAGCTTGGCAGCTTATTTCATTGTGTAATAATGAGTACTCAGCATCGCTTCTGGAAAGCTATGTTTTTCTTGCAGCTAAAACGCTGATGCTAATGGCATCGGTTTGTGCAGTGATACATGTTTTATCTTAGAGTAAACGATGAGTTAGGGGCTGTTCAGATACGTGACGCTCTGTGGGGTGGTGGCGTGTTTGAAAGAGAGTCACACCTTGACATAGGGGGTGAGGGGGTGTCTAAAGCAGCGTCACGTAACGGATGGTTGGTGTTACTCGACAATGATGACGAATAAAAGTTTATCAAGTTGCAAAATAGTTGTTCTTATGTATCAAAAACCCTTAAAATAGCACGAGGTGAAGATTGTAAGTCTGCACAAAAATTTCACAGTAAATATAGTGGATAATACTTCGATTATAGCGGCTGTAGTGGATGATGACCGGATGACGGCACATGACGAGCTAATTTCGTTAACTGTAGTCTTCGTGGCAGTGATACGTCAACATAGTGTGCCTATGTGTAATATTCTCATTCACCTCAGAAAGAATTAGTTTTCTCGAGAAATTCGCTACAGTATCAGTCTAGCTGAACCGTTGTAACTGCGTCAACCTCTCTACTTGTTCAAAACATGACCGCATTATTCCGAACGTCAGGAAGCCAAACCAGCCTAGTTTCGTGACTAAAACCTCTTTTCAAGTCCTTCGATCCATTTTATAAACAAAGGGCCCAATCAGCACAAAAAAATGGTAGCAAAATTACGAAACCTGTAATTCTGCAATACAAAAGTATATGGTAAGTCGAACCATTACCCTGCCCCCCCCCCGAAGTTGGCCATGAAAAACAGGCAAACTTCCGGCTTCACTTTTCTATTCAACAGATGCGCTATCCAGCCTGTTTCCAGATCAGTGATTGCGCACCACTGCTACTCACGCGCGCAAACACGCACATGTTTGGAAGAACAAAACAGGGCAGGACGACTTTGAAACAACTTCGAAGCGTCAAAATAGCAAACTTTGGAGGGTCGTCTCTCCCGTTAGTACACCTGTTTCGTACGGGGAGCTACGGATTCTCGTAAAGTGATTCATGTGAAGCTGAAGAAGTTCTCGAGAGGTGCAACAGAATTGCATTTTTTGGATGCTCATCCCATGGCCAACATTAGCTTTATCAGTAAAGTTTTGATTTGGTTTCATTCACTGATTTGATTTAATTATCAGGACATATCAATACAAAATGCACATTCTTTGAAAATCATGCGCCAACTAAAAATACAGGCCTTCTGAGTTATTCTCCAACCTATATAATTTCTCTTGATAAATGTAACACAATTTGATAACTATTTGCTGCTTTCCAATGAAGAAGCCCAACGACCCATCTCTTCATCGGTAAACTAACCAACGCTCTCAAACAAAAGAAATTTGTGCAATCTCACCCTTTTGAACACATAGTAATTAACGACCAATTAGGTTGAGGTTCGTCTCGATGATGTTCTAAGAACGTGGCTCGAATCCATTCCTGAAAAGATCCGGTGCCGATTGTAATCAAATGTTGCGCACGAGCAATAAGAGTCATTTCGGTCAACGCAACAACACCGCGATCAACATTATCAGCAGTAGGCTTGTACTCGACACCATCAGTACTTGATATAAGGAAACTGTGAAGATCTGTCAATGTATTATGGTCGTAAACTTCGCCTTTTAAAGAATTTTTCCATGATCCAGATCCAAAATTTGACAAATCTGAAGCAATGAGTACTTGCGTGATATCAGATTGTTCTTTTAGCCTGCCTACGACTTCGGCTAACAGACGCAAGCAGCTACGAAGACGATCCAGATTATGCGGAATAACTACACGCTCCCCGCGAACCTGGATTGCAATGTAGCGCTTATGAAGAACTTCGTCTGTAAACCTCTGCGCTTCTGTTAAAATATCTTGTGAAGGCTTGAGTGCGAACTGGAGGTCTCGTGATTTGATCTTGAACTGATTTTCAGTGAAATATGTTCGAAACCCGCCGCCAATGCCTCGCCAAAAACTGATAGTTAAACATTTTGCACCTTTTATGATATCCTTCTCTAGTCTTTCCCATTCTGTTATCTTAGTAGGCTCAATGCAGTATTGTTTCGAATTAGAAGTGTCTGTTATGAACTTAGCAAGTGCAGGACATTCAGTCCAACCTGATTTGCTGGCTCGCTTGCTAATATCATTGTACTCTTTATCGTTTATTTTCAATTTTTCCTTTGTAAAGTCTGGTCCTTTTTGAGAATAAAGAAAATGTATCATCACATGACTTGCATTACCCAATGAACACTCGCGATTGTATTCATCTCGATTGGCAAAAGTTGCGTAGTCGCTGGAAGCCAAGATATTGTTAAAATGGTTCAGATCAAAATAGACTCCTAAGGAATGACCTTCTCTACCAAAGACAGTGTTTAATACTCCAGGCTCTACAACTTTTCTCGCTCCGAGTTTAGCCTGACCTGCTAAGCTAATTAGTCCTCGTAAATTCATAGTCAATTGTTCCCAGTACTTTGCATAAACACGTACATATGCAGGCTTTTTTATTGCCTGTGATTTTGGTTTGAGCTTTTCAAATGCAATCTTTTTGGGAAACGATGCTTTGGCATAATCAAAAGTGATTTTATTTTCTTCAGAGTATTCTATCATAATCAGTCGACCAAAACCTGTTTTTAACTTGATTAAAAGTTCCGCCGATGAACCTTTAAATTCTTTTAAAAATTCTTGAGTTTGCGTTGTATGAGTAATTGGACGGTCTACATGATGTATTGGTAAGTTTCGCTTTGCTATTGGTGCGCGGTAATGCCATGTGATGACGAAAGCAATTTGTGCCACTCCAAACAGAAAGAGAACGATAACATGTGAGTGTCTCCAAAATCTAGAGGGAAAATAAAACTTGGTGTTAGCTTGTGGTTTAAGACTGTTACCTTCAAAATTGTCAAACGTGTAGTTGCTTAACCATTGAACCTCTTTTACACTTTACTCAGCTTACTGACGAGCGTTTTCATGATATACAGGGTGTCTCAAAAAAAGCGTAATCCAACTTTGGCACGCTATTGTGCAAAAATCACTCGGTAAGCAAGTGTAATTTTTTAATATTTAGACAGATCAGGCTTTTAGCTGTTGAGTGACGTGTTTTTCATAACATATGGAGCAAAAATGAGCAGATACAAGCGCGATGAAAAAGCTTGGTGAAAATCGCATTCTTTCAACTATTGAAAATCAGCTCTCTTAGGGACTTAGGTAGCGTCTAATTAACTATGCATATGCAGTTTTCCAGCACGTGTTGAAGAAGAAATAAAGCCAATTTTTGATATGTTGATTAATTGTTTTCTTTTGTTTAGTAGCTCAAAATTAGGCGCAGATGTAGTGACAGTATCTGTTACTCTAAACTGATTCTATACTTAAAACAACCAAGGCAGGGGTCGTGGGATCGAACTACCATAACAAGTGCATAGTTCAATAAGAAATATGTCAGAAATTTTCTTGAGGTGGAATTTGTTTATCTTGTTCTGGCAATGATTCCACTTTCCATATCGATAAAGCCAGTTTTTCTCACTCTGTCAATACCAGACGATATTATTTGGTAAGGAGAAACTTCCTAAAATGCTCCGAGTAATGAACAGTAAAGAAATTCCACAAAATCGAATGAGCAGTCGGATGATTTCTGCTTCGATATAACGAATTCCCAGGATAATATTTACTGCATGTAGCAAAAACTTAAATGTGCTATAAAAAACATTCTAAAGGCCTGTCACATGGTACAATTTTTTATGTAACTTGTTTTGCAACGTCATTACGAGGCAAGCTACTACGCCTTGTAAAACTCCCTCAAGACTGGTTGTGTGAAGCGTTGCACAAAGTAGAAATCGGTTTTATTATGGCGACGACTGCACCAACTGCTTTACCTATGCACAATAATTGTACCGTGTAACATCTCTTGCAATGGTTCTGGCACCTCTCAAAGACGTTGCGAGGCAAGTTGCGCGAAGTATTGCACCATGTAAAGCCTGTTTTCCACTTGGCGGAGGAAAATAAATTTAACAAACTGATTGGCTAGCAATATATTTTGCCGCGAAAAAGTCGTAAGCGAACCAATCACGTTGCTAGATTTATTTTCCGCTCGGAAAATTCCGCCTAGTGGAAAACAGGATTAACAGCACCTCCAAGAACTGTTGCCTTCTATCACACATGTAAAAGTTTAAATCCTTCAAAATTTTGTATATTTTTGCAATACTAAACAGACACATATTCATTTGAAACACTAAAATCTGAACATTCCATTTGGAGGTTGTTTATAAATAGATTTTCATTACAACTCAAAGTTTTACGTATTTGTGCGTTCGTATGAAAAACGAGACAATAAAAATGCCCCCCCCCGCGTTATAGTTGTAAAGCTTTTTGTTCATGCGATTTTTTAATACACATACCTCGAACCACCGCGTGGAAACCTCGGAAATCGCTGTTTGACCATCGATCAAGCTTTGGGAGTCTGACAAATTGTAATTTTCATTCGGCGGTGTGACAGCCCGTCTTGCGACATATAAACTTCATGTTTGGTCTCGAGTGGAAAAACGCTCTGAAATTATGGACACGTTACTAAGCTGAACTAGCTATGATTTGCCAAAGTATTGGACGACGCTTCACAATGCAAAAACCCGTGTCGATGTGTTTAGTGACTGTGTAAGAGAGAGCATAAACATCTGCAAGAATAAATCTGATAAACTAAACAGAAATCTAGAAAGATAACTTTGGTAGACTTTCCAGAGTCTAGGAGTCGGTTGTTCGTGCGCTGTTTAGCTTAAACGGTGGTAAGTCAGAATTAAAAAACAATCTCACACATTTTCTAACACTTTCAAATCAAATCTTATGTAATTAAATTATAGGTAAATATATAATATTATATTCAGATGAGTTTTTGTTCCAGGAATACATAAATGATGATATTTATTTTGAATTTATCAGTCCATCATTTAACCTAAACAGGCCTCAAACAACCGGCCCCTATAATAATTTTCTAAAGACCATGTTAACCCTTTCTACAAAAATGTAGTCATTAACTAAATATCCAACATATGTTTTACCTTGTTCTTCACCAGGGGACGGTTGTTCGAAAGGTGAATAGCGCTATCCATTGGATAGTGAATTTTTCAGCGTTCATAAAAATTCGAAACTTCCATTTTGGTCAACGATAGAAATATTCAAGACTCTAATCTATCGATATCAGTCGCAATTTTATGTTGTAAAGATTGATGGAGAATTTGACGGAGGCTACAAGAAATCACTATTCAATGAATAGCGCTATCCACCTTTCGAACAACCGGCCCAGATGATTTTCAGAGGGATGCCTGCTAGAAATTTCTCTACAAACGATTAAGAAACTATGGTAACAACTTAAAATAATGTTGTAAAATACTGATTAGATATTCTACAAATTTTTCTTGCATGTTTATCAAGTGATTTTTAACAACCCTGAAACATGCTTCTCAGACGGCCAAAATTTTTAACATTATCAAAAGCAACTTTGACTTTACGGATTGTTACGATGCTAAATTGATACTGGTCAATGGGACCAAGAAAGCTGCACTAGTTTTCAGGGCCTTTTTTAAGGATTTGTGAGTGGAGAGGCCAACTACAAAAAGGGACTTAATTAAGAGGTGAGCGGGAAAAAAGTTGTGAAGTAAAGGCTTGAAGAGGGTCTGGGGGTTTTCCCTCAGAAAGTTTTTTGAATTTTTGAGCCTCTCAGAATCGATTTCCTGCTATCTCAGTATGATCGTTGCTCATTGTGTACCAAAGGGAGTTTTTTTAGGGAGCAAAA
This sequence comes from Phenganax stokvisi, assembly GCA_025400075.2. Taxonomy (NCBI): domain Eukaryota; kingdom Metazoa; phylum Cnidaria; class Anthozoa; order Malacalcyonacea; family Clavulariidae; genus Phenganax; species Phenganax stokvisi. The sequence continues at coordinate 12,485 of JAODVQ020267616.1, forward strand.
ACTCTTTAGTTGGGAGACCAACATAGGTGAGGGGGGGAGCTTGGCCTCTCTAGTATATATGTTTAAAAAGGCCCACCTAGTTTCGATATTTGCCAAGTGTAAAGTGTTGAAATAGCCCATACGACTGGTTACTTCTGTTGCTATGCTATGATAACAACCACAAACAAAAACATATTATGTAAGTAAGCCAAATCATTAAGACTATTTTAAGTTATCGAGCAATGTGGCCTTCGAGAAATATTAGTGACCACCACTGGTCGAAACTGGCTAGTATACTGTATTATCATAATGATAACTCAAAATATACTGCACTGAGTGATATAATTAAAATATTCTACTTACTAATATTAACTTTGTTTGTCTGTTGATAACGTTTTCCGCAGTTGAATTAAATGACACTTTCAGTCAGCCGTGACTTGTACAGTATTACCACCGATACTTTACAGGTTTTTCGTTATTTTGGTATAAAAGTTGGTGCTAAATTGCTTCAAGCGAGCGAGTCAAGTCAGCTAATGCTCGGTTAACAAAAGTGTTGTCGTGTCAAGTTAAACACGGTGAATATATAACTAATATGAGGGCAAATAGCACAGCGTGATATGCGTAGGCATTGTCAAGTAGCTTTTGTCGTTGTGTACAACGGCATGACCATGTTTTTGTGGTTGTGTACAACAGATTGGACGAGAAAATTTAGGCGAATTTTTCCGTGGCTCTTGATGACTGGCCCTGTGCCTCAGTTCGTTTAGAGCACTGCATCTTTCTGTCTCAATATCCCAGGTGGCTTTTGTTTGTTCGATTATTGCCCGAGCAAAGGGCCTTTTGGTTGCATGTTTTCGTTTGGTTTCCAATCTTAGAGTTTACAATAAAAAATTTGCATGTACAGTGTGTATCAAAAAAAGTGTAATCCAAGTTTAACAGGCTGCTGCGCATTAAATATTTAACTGAACGATTTATTTTTTTTATATAGAAAGACAGAATAGCGCATTAGCTGTCCGATTTTATATACTATTCTCATATCAAGACGAGCAAAAATAACGACGAAAAATTGGTTGTTAAAAATTGTTGGTCAAAGTCAAATTTTTCCGTCTGTGACGATTCCAAGTAAAATGCAAAGACAAAATATGGTGAATATGTATTTAATAATCGATTAAACAAGCATGCGTTGTATTTGCATTTTAGTGATGACTGACAATTAATTTTTCAAAGCCTTGCGGGGCTAAATTTCAAACGAAAAAATGCTAAATTCCCATCGGCCGAAACTTGTAATTTTTAGTGTCCTTTCTCTCAAAAGCCATAGCTGCTCTTTTATTCTTTTACTATAGTACACACCAAAGTCGGATTACCTGTTTTTGATACACACTGTAGATAAAATTTGGAGTTGGACCAAATAGTGATGAACCCGTGAACACAGCTAGACAGAGTATTTAGTGAAATAGAATAGCTGAGTTTGCTTGCAAAATATTGAAACACGCGAAAAACATAGCCCTGCGAAGGTTGCCAAGTTTGTATGTTTGTATATTAAGCCCGTTCTCCACTACGCGAATTTTTTCGAGCGAAAAATAAGTGCAGCTACGTGATTCGCTAGCAAAATAATTTGCCGCGAAAAAGTCGAAAATAAGCCAATCAGGTTGCCAGATTTCTTCTTCGCGCGAACAAATTCGCGTAGTGGAGAACGGGCTTTACATGTGGGAATTGCTACCATTTTCGGCTCAAAAATGGTAGCAAATCTGTACATAATACAAAAATGTACTAAATGTGCAAACTTTGCAAAGGCTATATTTTCCACAATTTCCCGCAATTTGCAATCAAACTTTTCAGTCTTGCTAGATTTAAGATGTTCTCTCCAAAAACACCCTTCCTTTTGCATGAATCAAAATTTGGTGCACAATGATATTTATCTATTATGAATACAGCTTGTTTGCAATCACCTGATTTTCTAACCAAAGGAAGGACAAGCAAACTACTTTTTTGATGTATATGATTTTTCCCATTATTGCGAATTGTGCAACATTAAATTGAAAATATGTCGAACCTTAATGCTCTACACCATCTGTGAACTCAACTGAAAAGTTTTTGATGCCCATTTTTTGTTTACTTGCCCATCATCTGAAATTTCAAAATCACGTGATTGAAAACAACCAATATGCTTGATATCGCGAACAACTGTATACATTAAAACGTAATTTCAATAGAATCAAATGCAAGAAAGTCTGTTACCGTGTAGAGAGATTTGAGGGCTTCTAATATTATGAAATATCCTAATTTAGGAAATAGAATATCTATGGCTACTAAAAGAAGCGGATAAACTTGCGAGTTCTAATTGACCATATCGAAAAAGATGGCGACATGTACATTTTACCAGAATGCATTGCAGGCTTTAAGTATAAATGAGTGAAAAAAGAGGATAAAAAAACACCTAATGTTTTAAAATTTTAACACAATGAAAAACATAACGTCTTGTATTATGCCTGTCTATGAAAAGACGTCACTTCGCATTTTCAAACGATTTCCGACCGCAATGCATGCTGGTAAAGTGTACATCGGCCATCTTTTTCTTTATGGTCAATTACGGAGTACCATGAAATGCGAACTGTTTCCAGAAGTTTCAACTTTTTCTTAAACTTCCCATAAAGTGTTTTCATGTGTATATTAAAATTTTTATAATATAAAAACACGAATAGTAAAATTTTGTCTTTATCCTGTTTTCCACTCCGCGAATTATTTTGAGCGACGAAAAAATCCAGGAATGTAATTGGCTTGCAAAATGCTTTGCCGCCAAAAACTCTTAAGTGAACCAGTCACGTTGCTAGATTTATCGCTCGCAGCCTGAGTAAGAACTAAACATAGAGTCATGACAGGATATAAGGGGCAGTCAGGTTGGCCAAAAGTTCATTAGCTATGCTATCTCGACCATGTTACGACTATATGAAAGTATTCATGCGTTCAAGCTGCAGTGAGTGAAAGATATTGACCATTCGTGCATGCTATTTAAGATATTGCGCTATATGTTATTGCTATCACAATAATTCAAAACTGGCCTAGGAGTGTGGGGGAGGAGGGAGGGCATAAGCTAGCCATTTCCTCGACCGTTACTTATTGATAGTTTTTCCATGAGTATAGGAAACGGACCGCCTGGGGCGTTCGGATTTACTGCATTTGCATATTGTTACGCATTCATGCATGAGAAATAGCGATAACTGCTTGCAAACGACTGCCATAAACATTCTAAATTGCATGAAATCATTAATTCAATAGATTGCGGCATGGGACATCCTGTACTTGTACTCGTCGTGTCCGCCAGACTACAAGTTTATGATCAAGTGCTCATCCGCTCTTGGTACTTTTCAGTTTACCCAATTCACCACGGAAAAGACGATAAAATCTTCTGCGTTCTGACTCGTATTAGTTAGCAAAAAGCCGGATTAAAATCTTTATTTCCAGTGTCGGAAGTGCTGCCTACAAACGCAACGACTCAGCAAATTTTGTAAGAAATATTACATGCAGTTTTAAATTCAGACACCAGAAACCGTTGACTATTATAGTCAAAGAGTTTGCCAGTTTCGAACATTGCTGGTTGAGTGGTTGTCACTGAAGTTGAAACTTTCGTGGTTGCATGCTTGGTGAGTGGCCATTATCCATCTAAACTGGTATAGTAAACTGCTGTACGCGTTATTTATGTATACGTTGTTTCTTCTAGCATAGTAAAAGAAGAGAAATTGCTATCTGAAGTATACTTGCGAAAAAGGGGATAGGGGTCTATGCAGAGTAGCTGTTCTCAAATTTCAAAATGGCGTCTTGATTATAGTTACTCGAACGGAGCAAAACAATGTACCACTAGTTTGTGAGACAGTCTTAACTCTTAACCCTTAGATCAGGATCACATCCACTCAGCCAATCACAACGTAGTATTTCGGTGATCTATATGCCATAGTCCATTAAAATCATCAAGTGGTGGGGGTTTTAGTGAGTCTATTTAACTCATTAGTATGATCTATATAGAGCATACTAATGAGGCTATTGTTTTCTTTTGTTTTAATACAACAGAACAATAGCAGCACATTGCTCGTGAATGTGACCATGATCTAAGTCGGATCGACAATGGTCACTTGGGATCAGTGGGATACAGACTCCCTCCAACTAATTCTCTGGAATCTATATCCCCCTGATCCCACGTGACCATTGTCTATCCTATACATGATCGCATGTCAACCAGAGTTACCAGAATAGCTAAATAACTTAGTCAAACTTTGTACTCAATGACCCTTTGTTTCCATTTCCATTGTATTGGCCTTCTGTTTTCTCTGTTTTTCTTGTTGACAATAATGAAGGTGTTTGGCTTAATGAACCCTTGTTCTCATATGTCGCCAACAATAGGCGACATCCATTGTCGACAATTATTGAAGAGTAAAATCCTTTGTCTATTCGAATTAATTTTTCCCCTCAATGATATACAACAACAGCCGCAAAAGCATCGCCAACCATCGGCAACGTATGAGAACTAGGTTTTAGTGTACCAAACTGGCAACCCTGCGATGTATCTGCTCGCCACCGCGTCAAAATAAAATTTAGGCTGGCTGTCGTAAAAATTATAGGGCTAAGGTTCTGGGAGCGGCGATACAGCCAAACCCATGTTACCATGATAACACATTTTCTTTCAACCGTTGAGCTCGACCCGATGACAAACTATTCACATCACTTCATTTTGGGTATTAGCAAGCTGTAAAATTGCCATTCATCTAAGATACGAGCAGAATATAAAACGATCCTGTAGGAATTTGCTAGCCTTAGCCTAACCTACGAATGTAGACAATTGAACATTCAGTTCTTGTTGAAAAAAAAGTATTTTTCTTTCCAACTAGAGCTGGATATAGATTATTTTTTGTCCTGAATACTTCTTGAACACGATTCAAGAAATCGTCATTTATGATCAAATGGTCATTAGAGTCGAACGGTTTTGCCGCCGGGTGTGACTAGTTTATATTTCAAGCGCAAAATTTTTAAAAATTAAATCTCAAAATATATCAAAGTACTTTATCACAATGTTCAAATTGTTTTCAACTTCCTTCTGTGTAGATGAACTAGCCCCAGTTGAAGAAAATCCACGTCATTTTTTGATAGACTCTAAACGCTTGATTGATGGTCAAACAGCGAATGCCGAAATTAAGACATCCTCGTTTAAGGTACAATGGATAAATATGATAAATTTATTTGTATTTTCGTAGCTTACTGCTCAATAAACTATAGTCTAGAAGAAATTTTCTTACCCTCTTTATGAAAATAGTGCTATTTCACGTCGACAAAAGAGGAAAAAAACACGAACTGACAAACAGACAGACAGACGGACTATCGAACGCTCTTTACATTTGAATCATGCATATTGAAGCGGTAGCTTTTATTCAATTTTTCTTTTGTATTACTCATTCGTTTTGGAGTAATAATCATTCATGAGTGTTGATGTTAAAAACTGAAACTTCCTAATGGTGGCTGTTGTGGCAGAAGTTATTAAAACTCGTTGAAATAAATTTTGCAATATTTGTTACATGAGTCCATTTCGTACCCATGATCTTTATAGAATATTTCGAACTAAGCAATGAACGCGCAGAGCGGCTCCGGACGTTTAGGGCTGGTCGTTTCGTACATTAGAGTCAGGGGAAACGTTGTAATTTCTTCCACGTTGCAACCATACAAATTGCATGAAAATTGCATTGTGCAAGTGCAACAGGGGCTCGATCTTCGTACCTCAAACTATATCACAAACATTTCTGTTTCAAACCTTTATGTGTTTTTCTAATCCAGGAAATGGAAACGCACCAAAGTATTCACTTTTATTCTCTGTCTGTTTGGAGTCACGCAAATTGCTTTCGTTATCACATGGCATAACTACGCACCAACAGGAAAACGCAAAGTTTGGATACGTCATGAAGAGAGAAACAAAAAGGGTCCCTACGCAATAGTTTATAGAAATCGCAGAGAATTTCAAGGCACATCCGAAGAACTTTCAAATAAATTGGAAGCGGGTTTTGGCGGACAGATTATGATAGAATATTCTGACAGTAATAGTGAAGAAAATAATATAACTTTCAATTACGCCAAGGCATCGTTTCCGAAGAAAATTGAGTTCTCAAGCCTTCACCTCAAGTATCAGGTGGCAGCAAAGCCTGCATATGTGCGGGTGTATGCCAAATACTGGGAACAAATGACAATGAATTTGCGCTCGTTACTCAGTTTAGCCGGCCAAGCTAAGCTCGGAGGAAGAAAAGTGGTAGAACCTGGGGTATTAAACTCCGGCTTTGGTCGAGAAGGTCATTCCTTAGGTATCTATTTTGATCTGAACCACTTTAAAAATATCCTAGTTTCAAGCGATTACGCAACTTTTGCCAGTCAAGATGAATATGCTCGCGAGTGCTTATTGGTGAATGCAAGTCATGTGATCATACATTTCCTATATCCTCAAAAAGGAGTTGAGTTTACAAAGGGAAAGTTGAAGATGAACGACGAAGAGTACAATGATATTAGCGAACGAGCAAGTGAATCAGATTGGATCGAATGTCCTGCTCTTAGTAATTACATAACTGACGCTCCAAATTCGAAACAATACTGCGTTAAACCTACCAAAATTACAGAGTGGGAAAAGCTAGAGAAAGATGTCATAAAAGGCGCAAAATGTTTAACTATCAGTTTGTGGCGAGGCATTGGAGGGGGTTTTCGAACATATTTCACTGAAACTCAATTCAAAATTAAATCGCGAGATGTTCAGTTTGCCCTCAAGCCTGCTCGAGGTATTGTAAAAGAAGTGCGGAGGTTTACAGATGAGGTTCTTCGTGAGCGCTATATTGCAATCCAGGTTCGCGGGGAGCGTGTAGTAATCCCACATAATCTGGATCGTCTTCGTAGCTGCTTGCGTCTGTTAGCCGAAGTCGTAAGCAAGCTAAAAGAACGATCTGAAATTACGCAAGTATTCGTTGCCTCGGACATGTCGAATTTCGGATCTGGATCTTGGAAAGGTTCTTTAAAAGACGAAATTTACGACGACTATACTTTATTGGATCTCCACAATTTTCTTATATCAAGTATTGATGGTATCGAGTACACACCTACCGCTAATGATGTTGATCGAGGCGTGGTTGCTTTGGTCGAAATGACTATTATAGCGCGTGCGCAACACTTGATAACAATCGGCAGCGGATCTTTTCAGGAATGGATTCGAGCCAAGTTCTTAGAACAACATCGCGATGATGAGCAACTCGATTGGTCGCTAATTACAATGTGTTCAAAGTAAAGGAGAATGTTGCACAGCCTATTTCTGTCATTTTCTTTCATTGATTAATTGAATAATTAGAACTGAAATCAAAAATGATTGAGTGGAAAGAAAAAATTTGTTATCGTAGTTTAAAATTTCGACATTGCCAGAGAGTAAACATGTTTAAAATTTGTTGGATTGCTCGTTAACGCTTTCTTTTCATGACTCATGAAAAATCTGTTCAAAATTTTGCAAGGTTGCAATCAGGGGCGGCGGAAGCACTTCAAAAGTGGAAGGGGGGCACTGACCAAAAAGGACACGTGAGTATAATGCGTATAAAACTGCAAGTGGTCTCAAAAGATATATTTACTTTACCAGCAGTGCAAATATTACCTCAAGGTAATCTATGAAAACCCTCTATAGTTCAATTGTTCCTGAAACAAGGCATTCGCCATTCCATGAAAAAAGGGCACTTTTAATCCAGAAAAGGGTACATTTTTCATGATACAAAAAGTGGGAGGGGGGAACTTGCCCCCAAAGTCGGCTCCGGGGGCCCTGGTCGCAATGCAAAATTGAGAGTACAGTTTAACTGCACTGTACGCCAGATTTCTGAATGGGAATTTGAATAAACTATAAACAGGCGCTTTGAAAAATCAATATTTTATTTGGCACGTAAAATTTGTGTTTTTCTGCTTTGAAGTGTGCGCGTATCATGGAAAAGCTGCAAACTAGATTTTCTAAATCGCATGCGATCTAGGTTCTTTTTCTTCCAAGTCAATCGGATCGAATGAAATTGAATCTTAAAATTTATCAGGCCATTTCAAAGACCTAAAATTTATTTAGTTTTCTTACTCAAGAAATTTCACTTCTGAGAAAAGTTGATTTCTATAAGCGTGCTGCCGTTTTCGTTTTGAATACTAAGTAAAAAAATTTATGAGTTACCCAGCTGGCTCGAAGAATTAGTATACTACCTATGTTCATTGCATACCTTTGCGTGTATTCTGCGTATCAAGCAGTAGTGCCATATAAACTGAACTAATGTGTAATGGCCGGGTCCCCTAATTGCGTATGGTGAATACGACTGCGAGAATGCCGTTCAGACGTGCAATGGCATTGCAAACAGCACATCCATAATGGATCGTCGTAGTTGTATTCAGAATGCCTAAATAGGGAAACCGGCTGTTGTGTGGATGGTGTGTTTGTCGGCTTTTGGAGTACTACGGTCGTTTACTTCAAGACTAGATAGTAGAAAACAAGAAATTGCGGTTTTTAATCGCTGGGGGAATAGTTTGAAAACTCGGGTGGAAAACGGCCGTTCACACAATCGAGAAAAGTCGTTTTATATGTTCGAAGTTGAGACGTCAAGTGTTTTGGGCAGAACGTTCTAATCTCAAGGTTTTTGCATCTCAAAACCCCTTAATTGTCATGGAACGGCACGACATCGTAGTAAACGTAGGCGGAGCAATTTGATTGCGTCATAAACGCATTTAATTAATTGGTGCTCGTAAAAAGAAAGCTCACTTAATAGAGAGCAGCTAGCAGGGGAGGCACCTGGAGGCGCTACAAAATGTTGGCAAAGTTTATGGCACCATGACGATGTAAAGGGTACTTAACGGTGCAGATATGGGTAAGAAGTGAGGGTGAGAGGATTACAAAGCGGTCAGGAAGACAAAGATTTCACTGGAACGGTTTTTTTGTGAGAAACTATGTTGTGGCAATTTCACAAAATTCTTTTCGGAAGTGTGTTTGTTTCATTAATTTGCAAACCCTGGCAGGTTTAGAATATGTTTTATGGATAATTTATATACCAGGTGAATTTAATTTTTTGGATATAAATTATATAGTAATTGAGGTATTATGAAGCCAAGAAAGTACTTTCGAATGTTGTAGTTTCATTTTCAATGAACTGAATAATCACCTAATATATAAAATATTTGTACTATATCAGTGTTTTTATTTATATTTTCTGCTTTCTACGTCATGATTCTCACTGATGTTAGCAAGTTCATGATGTTAACAGTTCTCATTTAAATTCTTTTTGTGTACAGAATATATAGCCGTACCGTAACATTCGCAAACAAAGAATGCTAAATTAATGGTATTAATTAACCTGATGACTTCACTTCAGATTACTTCCAACCGCTGTAATGACGAAACAGAAATAATGACTTTCGGCTCAAATGAATCTGTATCGCTTATTACTTGACGCAGTTAAGTTTGAAAGCATCGATAATGTCTGCTTTTACAAGAAAATATAGCAATAGATTGATAGCTTTTACCAAAAAACATCGAAAATTGTTAAAATCATGGATAGTTTTTATAGCATCTGCTTTTTTATTGATCGAACTGAAACTTTTATTCGCAGTATCAAACAAACAAGATTTAGACGACAGCGAATCAACAGTTTCTCAACGAGTTATAATAAAAAATTTGAACAGTAAAAATACAGCGGAAGAGAAATTAGTAAAAGGAGGTGGGCCCAGGCAGGCTGAAAACGAAAATCTTCGTAATTCGAAGGATCAAGTGGATTTAAATCTACAAGATGTATTAAAACCATTCGTTGCAGATTCCCTTGGTCGCGTTTTAAATATTAATTTCAAAAGTGGTGCAGTGGACGACTCGAATGATATCTTAAATATTGTGTATAGCAGAGCTAAACATGGGGTGAACTTTTTAGACCCGAGTAAAAAAATTCCAGAACCATTGGCTAAGCGTTATGTTTACGTATACGATCGATACTGGGAGCAACTCACTATGAACACCAGGGTACTAATGGCCTTGGCTTCGTTGGCAAAACTCGGGGGACGATTTGTTGTCGAACCTAAAGTTAAAGACGCTATCTTTGGAGATTCAGGGTACTCGTTTAGTACTTACTACGATGTAGCTCACGTAAACACTGTGTTAAAATCGAATGGCTATTCTACGTTAGTAACACAGGATGAATTCGACGCCGAGTGCTCCATTAATGATCAATTACACACTATTTTGCATTTTCTGTACGAGGACGACAAAGCTTTTGTGTTTTTAAAAAATAAATTTGATATAACTCGCCAGCAATACGACGAAATTAGCAAGAAAGCCAAGAGAAGTGGATGGACTGTTTGTGAGAGATTGAAGCCATCTCTATCAAATTGTAGAGTACTTTGTGTGGATCCTACTATTATAACTGAATGGGATGCTTTGGAGCGAGACGTACTTGGAGGAGTTAAGTGCTTAGGGATTTTCGTATGGCGTGGCATCGGTTTCGAAACTCGAACTTCATTTAGTGAAAAACATGTCAAAGTGTCTTCCAAAGAAATCCACTTTTTGCTCAAACCCAGTATCCCTTTGCTAAACGAAGCTGCTGAGTTCACTAAATCTTATCTCTCAGATGGCTATATTGCCGTTCAAGTCCGCGGTGAAAAAGTCATGATCCAACACAATCTTACAAGACTGAAAAAGTGCCTTCGCCTTCTAGTGAATGTTGTTGATAATGTTAAACAAACCTTTGGTATTTCTAAAGTTTTTCTTGCTACTGACATGTCGGATTTTGGATCAAGCTCTTGGAGCAGTTCTGTAAAACATAAGGATGTCGATGCTCACTCGATAAAATCGATCCATACCACTCTGGTTACACGAATTGGCGCTATGGTTTATAAGCCATCCTCTGGCTGGCAAACCCCGGATCGAGGGGCGATTTCTCTCGTGGAGTTATCGATAATTGCGCATGGGCAGCATTTGTTGACCGTTGGCACTGGATCTTTCCAAGAATGGGTGGTTGCTAAGTTCTTGGAAACTCATCGTGACAATTCTCGAGACCAGTGGTCGCTGACAAGACTTTGTTCTTCGCCATGGTAACCAAATCTCCGATAAATTGACGGTAAAGTCGGTGACCAGTGAAGAAGAAATGATTTCCCATGAACAAAGATTATTTATCAATGTTCTGCGACAACGACAGCAAAAGACATCATTTCACGAAATTAGAAACTGTATGCTTCATTTTAAAAATTTTTTCTCCGTAAATTGATACAAAATAAGTAGGTATTAAAAAGGCATGCTTTTGTCGAAAATTTTAATCTAAAGGCCAGTTCATACGGTCGATTTTTCCTGCAAGTTTTATATGTGAACGAGTAGGTTGACTGGCGAGTGCATTAGCAAAATTGTTGGACGAAGTATCTCGCCAGTTATCCACTCTACTACATCGTTCTACACGAGAAAAATCGCATCGAAAATCGCCCGTGTCAACTGGCCTTAAAGCACCTGCCAGATGATGCAATCACGCAGGCGGCAGGCGTTGGCTAACGCAACTAGTGTTCAACACCCATTGCCATGGCTTTCTACGTTGATACAAATCAGGGGCCAGGTCTTCAAAAGTTAGATAGCGTTATCCATGGGATAGTAAATTTTTCAACGTTCATAAAATCGGACAAACAATGCCGAAACTTCCATTTTAGTCAACGATATGAATGTTAGAGACTTGAATCTATCAATATCAGTCGTAATTTTAAGTTGTGACGACTAATGGAAATTTTTTCGAAGGCTAGAAAAAATCACTATTCAGTGGATAGCGCTATCCACCTCCCGAGCGACCTTTCCAGCAACCGGCCCCAGCTTGAAAGTCAAGCTGATCTGTATTAAATATTAGACTTTTTGAAAATACACGGTCTTTGTAGTGATCTACTTAAAAGCAGGTGCATTATCGCCACTCTGATTCAGTAAAGTTTTACATGAACGTCATTGTCTCTATTTAATGGCAAGCGAAATCTTTTGTTAGTTAGAATTAATCTGTGTCTTCAATGATCAAGAGCAAAAGTCGAAGAGGGTTATAGATATCAGTGTTTGAATGAAAACCGGACTTTAAATAAATGTAAGTTAGCAAAAAGTTATGCAATATACGTTTCAATGTACTCACATACACTATTACACTTAGTACTCTATCACGCATTATAAGGGGAGGGGGTGTCTTCATCAGGTCGAAGTGACTGTAGGTTACGTTTACACACAAACGGTTTCACGCAGTTACGACAACGAATGTACCCATTCAAAGACGAGTTTAGAGCCTGAAACTTCTGTAAAAGAGTATGATTAAAACGAACAATTTTAATGCAAGAAGTTTCAAGAGTAAACACGGCCCAATAATGGTTGATTTCGGCGTCGTGATTGTACAGACCCGGTCTCGCGTAAACGTGGCCTAAATTAAATCACTCTAGGAACAGACACTTGATTGTAGTGGCGATAAACGTTAGACTGTCAAACGCAACTCAGTTTTTCTGAATTGAGTTCATTTTATCAAGCAGAATAGTGATAGTGTGTGCTTGAAAAAACTAGATAGGAATGTTAAATCTTTGAGATGTGACTGTTGCTAACTTGCTAACACCATGCTATTCATTTTATGAAACCAGAGTAGCTCTAATATGTGATATTGTACCTAGTTGTCATCAACTGAGAGACGTTATATGGCAGTTACTATGTATGAAAATTTACCATTTATTGTACCTAGTTGTCAACTGAAAAACATTACATGGCGGTTAGTATGTATGAAAATTCCAAAACGTTATATAGTTTTATAAATAACCTTTCAAGGTCATGTAGTCAACTAACGACCCGGCATTTGCAAGTTGCGATCTGGCTGAGGCGTGACATGATTTTAACCGGCTAGGTTCCAGGTCGGCCGAGCAGCTAGACACGTGATAAATATGAACCAATCCTGGATCAGGTGTTCTTATGACGTCATATCTACCCGATGACACAAAGCTTGAGTAAAGTCGTACGTCTTCAAGGCCCCAGCCTTTAATGCTCAAATCGAAACCTCCGATTTTATTGATATCGTCACCATAAACGCAAACGATACCAAATCCGTACATTCTCCAAAAACCATGATCAATTTCCAAGTTCTCGTTATTAAATTGATACGAGTCGCTAGTACCCAAGTTTTTGCGCGACTTTACAGATATGGTTTGATTAAATTGACTAAATACCATCGGATAATAGACCCGCTTTCCTTTAAGAGTATTCAGTCGACATCTGTTCAAAAATTCTAAGTGGAATGCCAAGTCGACATCGCAGAAAAATAACAGCGAATCTGGATGAAAATGGCTGACTCCAAGTTGTAGTGCCAGGCCTCTTGAGAACTCACCTTTTACTGTCTGCCATATCACTTCAAAGTTGTAATATCTATCAGTGTAAATTTTCAAAAGGTTCTTGTGTTTTCCAGCGTGTGACACTTTTGGAAAATACATAACTAAGAGTCTAACTTTCTCGTTTCTAAGCAAAACAGTTTGTTCGAAGTTCAACAAGAACCGTTCAAAAGCCTCCAGTCTGCCAGCTAATGGTAGAATTATGTTAACATAAGGTTGAATAGTTTTGTCTGTAGTTCGCGAAGTGTAAATCAAGTTTCCAAACGGGAGTTGAGCGTGGGCCTGATAGTGTACATTGATAGGTAGTTTTCGCCTACTATATCCGATATGCTGGTACATTACCATTCGAAAATCGAAGATATACTGCAAGCCTTGCGTTGGCACCAGCCGTACGTATCCTAAATTGAGTTTGGAAAGCAATAGTTCACGAAATATGACTTTTCTAGCCTCCAAGTTTATTTGAGCTAAACTTTTACGTAAGGCAAAATTGAGCCCCATTTTCAACGAGTTATCAACGGCAATGGTCGGAGATTGTCTCACACTGAATAACTTTTTCGGGCTAAACAGTTCCCACTGTAATGTAGCATTTATTGGTACATTTTGATTCAAATCTTTCTTCGACTGTAACTTTGTGACTTCTGGCTTAGTTAATGTGGTTTGAGTAAGTTTTTTAAGATTTCGAATGATGTTGGTAGTTCTCGAAGAGCGATGTTGAACGGTCAATATTTTTTGAGTTAAGAAGTGTGTATGTATACGATACATATACGCTGGGTTCTTTATAGGATGTAATGTTATGGCATTTTGTACGGCTTTCGTATCCAGGTCCCAGTGGAATGCATTCGTTTGGCTCTGGTTGTGGTAAAATATCCATTGCATCTGGAAAAAAAAATATGTTACTGTCGTTCATCATATGTTGCGTTAAGTACACGAAGACAAGCTTTGCGTCAGGAAATTTGAAAAGTAAACCGCTTCTTTGCGTTATTCGTTATGTTCACCTATTAATGACTGGTATTTGCCATTACTGTCGACGGGATTAACGGCTTTTGCTCATAGCCTACCCAGGAAAAGGATTTTGCCCGTTTAGCAGCCCAAAAGTAAGATAGAAAAAATGCTGTTGCAAACAAAAAATGAAAAATAGACGAGTTACGTTGAGAAGTTCCAGCAGACATAATTTCACATACTTCTAACACTGAAATTACTATATCTCAGAGAACGATTCTGCAATAGAATTAAAACACTGTACCTCCTCCGAGGCAAGCTAAAGTCATCACAGCAATACTTTGCCCCGAATATATTGAAAAAAAAACAAGCTTATAATATCTGTTTACTCATAAGGTGGAACAGTTCGGGAACCCAAACATGTGACTATAATTTCAACTTGAAGATGCAATGAGTTTTTGTAGTTCATAGCAGTATCCTGTATCCTATTAGGACAAAATGCAACCATAAAACGACGGTATTGGATGGAAAGACAGTTATTAAAAGTTAAACAGGCAGATTCTGAAAATCACGATGAATCCTCACCTCATAAGCCCAGGTACAGGCAATTCCAACATGTCTCCTCACACATCGTCCAACTTCCACATCTTCATGAGAGGAAACCAAATGTTCCAGACAGTATTCCAAATGTGGTCCCAATTTCTTCAGCACACTTCGACTCATTATTATTCCAGGACCTCCCATGCAAAAATTATCGTTTGATTTAAGGCCCAGTCGACCTCTTTCGCTCGGCGTTCCCTGGCCTGCCTGCCCGATGAATAATTCTTCCGAACTATCAAATCCGCGTAAAAGTTCCTCCAACTCATCCGTGCGTACATAAACATCATCGTCACATCGCATAAACCACTCGTACTGATCAATAAAGTTATCATACATATATTTTAGCATCATTAGCGACTTTCTTTGAGGTGGATAACTATCATCGACTCCGCGTAAACTCACAACGGGCAATTTTTTATCATCAACGCTTTTATTTCCGGTGAAGAATTCCAACTTCCCCGGAACACTACTGCCCCAAGTTTTATACACAACAGAAGCTCTTGAATTGAGAAACTTTTCTGCAGTCATAATTCCCACAAAGAGTAGCTTTTTTGTGTCTACTTCTTGAAATAGTTCACGTGGTCTTGAATATATGACTCTGTGTGACATTTGTCGGATTGTAACGCAATGCCTAACCGCATTATATTCAAAAATGTCGCGAACCCAAGTTGATATACTATGTCCAATAAATACCCCCATTAGTACTATAAAAAGTTTAGTAATAGGCGAACGATTGTTCGCCAATATCCGAGTGATCTTCATAGCTACAACTTGTATTCACTGACAGAGTGTTGTATTTCAAAACATCTGTAGAATGTACGTACGCTGGCCATTTTCAGAATCCATTTTCCGGCTTCGCATTTGGCTAAATTTTAATCGCTGCGTTTTGTACTTCTTTCTATGTATCCTTGGTTCTTTCATGGTCCCCTGTAGGACGTGTTTCTTCTTGCTTTAGTTATCAACGATCCATTGTTTAGTTCAATGGGAGACATATTTATCTATCACACAATAACACGCATATCAAGCTGCTATACGACGAGATGAGCGGGTGGTTACCTTGTTCACGTAGTATATTGTTGACAGGTTGGTTTTGGTGTAGTATAAAAAGTGATA
Source organism: Phenganax stokvisi (assembly GCA_025400075.2). Classification (NCBI taxonomy): domain Eukaryota; kingdom Metazoa; phylum Cnidaria; class Anthozoa; order Malacalcyonacea; family Clavulariidae; genus Phenganax; species Phenganax stokvisi. The sequence goes on from JAODVQ020267616.1 coordinate 28,490, forward strand.
GAGCACACGTTGAATTTTTTTTCATCAGAATATTACTGTATGCAGCTATTTCAACGCTTGTTCACAAATAAAGATAATATAAATCAAGTCTGTATAAACTTACTGGTATTCTAATGCAACTACTGCTTTGCATTATTTGCACCTGCTCTCGGTCGAGTCTTTAAAATATGTATAGTCTGTATGGCTGTATCACTATGAACTACAGTTTCAACTTCAGCTTTGCAAAAGAGGAGATCTTAGTACCATAGGTTAAACTCAAGTCTGTGGACCATTAAAGTAATTATATCAGAAATGATAAGTCAGAGGGGAAATGGACAAATCCCATTATAGACCAAATTTCGATCCGGGCAAAAAGACTAACTTCGCAGGGATATATTTCCCGCATTTTACAACCTATAACGACCAAACTTGGCAATTTTACTACATCTAATATTTATCTAATATGTTCTTTTTAGCTGCAAGATAAATTTCACCGCTTCATTTTGCTTAGCTCGAAATTTTAATTTCAAATTTCATTAGTTACTTCGTACATATATCTGGCTGTACAACTGGTCAGGCTCTTGTCATTCATGACTATACAATAAAGAAATATGTCGTTTTTACCTAAAGTGCCGAAAAAAGTATTAATTTCCAATATTTCTTTCAGGAATCGTCTGGGAGAACTAGCTGGGGCCGGTTGCACGAAAGCTGAATAGCACAATATCCACTGGATAGTGATTTTTTTAAACATTCGTAGAATTTTCCATTGATGGTTATAAAACAAGATTAAGATTGCTATTCATAGATTAGAGGCCACCATGTTTAATTTCTTTGGCCGATTCTAATGTTTCTTCGCTTTTTGTCCAAGTTTGCAAAGGTTAAAAAAATCACTATCCACCAGATAGCGCTATCCACCTTTCGTACAACCGGCCCCTGGTAGACTTTGCAATTTGAAAATAATGATATTCGTCCCGTTTATTATTCAAATCACAGATTGGACATATGCGTAATTTTTAGTCGATATTACATATTCATCGATCTCAATATATGTGCGGATATCCTAAACCTTGTGACCGCTTGACGTTGTCTTACATTTTTGATTACAGACAAATACCTTCCACAATCCAAGCTCAGTTTTACAAGGTTTAAGATTCGCCATTTGGTATGCTGTTGCATCTGATCAGACTGATCTTTCCAAATGGTATTACATCTTTTACACAATTTATTTCTAATAGCATTAGCTAAATTATTGAAATAATATCACTTTTAGACTGAACCTTATTATTGCTCAACTAGGAATCAAAGAATGTTACACCCTTATGCCATATCTGAATGCACACATGAGCTGCCTTTCATGCTATTAGCGAAAGGAAGATAGTCTTTTAAAAGATGTAAACACATATAGCCCAGATAGCAATATGCAGTCGTTTCTGAGGGGAGATGACAACTTTTAGTCTGTGGTTCGGCTTGAATCAATCATAGCCAGTGATCATAGCCACTAGAAATCATAGGAAGCATTCCAGATCTTCTGTAGTTCCAAAACTATTTTTCCGGGCTCGCAAAGCATTGTGGCAACAGCTGTTGGATGTGTACTACAGAATATGAGACTTAAATATAAATCACTTTGAAACTTGAAATACGAACTACGAAGTGTTTTTCAGTTGATTACTGCAGTCGTTCCCAGGCCCAAACAGACTTTTAACACAGTTTGGCGATTTTTGGCTTATTTTAATCTTGGGCTTGGCTCATTTTTGTCACCCTGGGGCCGGTAGTTCTAAAGTGGGTTAGCAACTAAAGGTTTACATTTGATCCACTGTTTTTATTCCCCCATTTTGAAGAACTGTTTATTTTGAAACTTGAGAGATTAAACTGCTCATTAAGGGAATCAGTTTGAGCAAAGACTTTATCAAAAATTTAACTTCAACGAATTTCAAATCAAGGTTGAAGTTGTACATTAACCCAGGATTAAGCTTATCCACCTTTGAACACTGCCCTCTGGGGCCAGTTGTATAAAACTACGTTTTATGTGCGATTTTGTGGTTAAAAAGTAGTTAAATATTGAATAGGACTAAAGTAAACTTTAACGAAGGTTTTATACAACCAGCCTGTGGTTGCATATCGGTCACTGATATCGGTGGTGCCAACCTGGCAACCTTGCCTGGCAACCCTGTTCATTCCGAGTGATTTTCGACTCTAGTGGGCTCTTGTTTTCAAACAAGATGGCGGCTTTGCAAGGAGTGAAAGTGCTCGAGTTTGCTGGGCTAGCTCCTGTGCCATACACAGGAATGATTCTTGCAGACTTTGGCGCTTCTGTTACTCGCGTAGACCGAGTAAAAGCGGCAGCAAATACGTTGGACCGTTTGGGCAGAGGAAAGCGTTCTGTTGCTATTAACTTACAAAATAGCAAGGGTATTGAAGCGGTCAAGAGATTGTCACTGAATTCTGACGTACTTATTGAACCATTTCGGCCTGGTGTGATGGAAAAGTTAGGACTTGGTCCAGATATATTAATGAAAGAAAACCCAAGGCTGATATATGCTAGGCTGACAGGTAAGCCGAGCAGTGTATTTTGCATTGTGAGAAATACAGGTATAGACATCAGGTGTAATAATTATATGTATGATTTTAGCATATTATGAGCGTGTAAAACATCCAATAATTACGGCATGAAACATTATTTTTTATGTTTTGTCGCAATTGTGCGATCTATATGCGATTTGCAATGTCAGCACAGTTCATTGGTATAATTTGACGTTAATACATGGGATATTGTTTTGTGGTTTTTGCCATGTTGAAACTTAGGAGTACCAGGTGCTCAGCAGATAATTTTACCCCATTTATCTTTAAAGAATAAATAGCAGTATAGCGTTGCTCTTTTAATTCCACTACATGCACGGATCAAAAAGTTTTCCAAAATTTGGTAAACAAAGGGTATGTAATCTATAGTCTGTACAATAATATCTCCTTAAATTTTTGTAACTTGCATTCACTCCTGAATGACAAATTTGCCTCTTTGACTTCCTTTGTATCAGTAAATTTACAGACAGGGATTAATCAATTTTTAATAGAAATATCCACTGTAGGTTTTGGTCAACAAGGACCTTTGGGAGCTAGAGCAGGTCATGACATCAACTATGTAGGCTTGTCAGGAGTTTTATCAATGATTGGTCGTCATGGTGAAAAACCTATTCCACCATTAAATATTCTTGCCGACTTTGCTGGTGGAGGTTTGATGTGTAGTTTTGGCATAATGATGGCATTGTTTGAGAGAACTAAGTCTGGGAAAGGACAAGTAATTGATGCTTCTATGGTAATATTTACAAGTTTTTCGTATGGTATTATCTTCAGCTTCTCGGCTTAGTTTTGGCACTATCACACAACTACTATTACTAAGAGCAGTTTGTAGATTAAATTTGCTTGCTGTAAAAGCTTTAACCCTCTTTAGTGCTACTATGATGCCGGTACAAAACTTTTCTGGCATAAGTCACCACAGTGTGTGTCTGTTCATATGCTACCGGCATAGTTTTGTCTGATCAATTTCATTTATTCAATTTTTGTAAATTCTTGGTATTAAACCTGTGCTGTTTAGTGCAGTGCATTAACACAACATTTACGTTTCACCTATTAAAAGTTTATTGAACTATCTCAGCTGCGTTTATAGGGGGCTTTGATGGCACAATCACTAGGACATGCGCCTTTCACCCGTGAGGTTGGGAATTCCATTCTCAGCACAAACTAAACTTTTTCATGTGAAAAGAGTTCATCAGCTGTAGACCCTGCCGAATGTCATACGACTTCCCCAGGCACTCCAGTTCCCTCCAACAGGAAACTTGACAGGGTGGGCTAGAATAAACAGATTAGGAAAGTAATGATTGATTGTTGTAAATAAAAAAATAGACAGTCTAGGGTAATATAAATATGCATACTGTGTACATTAGAAAATCATTGCAAATAGTAATGTAATTCAGCTCATGTCTGAGCTGAATTCATTCAGTACCTGTCTGTCTAAGTGAAGCAATAGAGCGTATACAAAGAAGAGTAACCTCGAT
>JAODVQ020267617.1:0-12887 GCA_025400075.2 Phenganax stokvisi
AAATACATCCACCAAAACGCCTTGCAAGTATCTTGCCACTCGCAAATGACTTGCAAACTCACACTCGCTACTCTAGAGTCACTCGCGAGTCACTCGCGAGTCACTCGCACACTCGCAACTTCCTACTCCAGAGTCACTCGCGAGTCACTCGCAAACGGCTCGCAAGTGACTCTAGAATCACTCGCGAGTAAATTGTGAGTCGCGTCATGTTACTCGAGGGCGGTACTGTATATGTCTTAACATGTAGGAACTGTTTACCATACACTGTTAAAGTAAACTATATAACTTTTCACCCTATATTATGAAGAAATCATTCTTTTGATAAACAATATCTTGTGTTATTTTCTTAAGAAACTTTCTTAAGAAAAACAGGAGAAATGTTCTTGTTATTTTCTTATGAAAATTTGTACTAGTTTCAAGAAAATTTTCTTTAAAGAAGAATATTTTTGGAGAAAATGTTCTTAATATAAGTTTTTCTTTCTTAAGAATTTTCTTAAAAAATTTCTTGAGAAAATTTAGGGAGAAAAATTTCTTATTATTCTCCCAAGAAAATTTGGACTTACTATAAGAAAAATTTCTTATAATAAGCGATTTTTTTCTTGAAATGAGAAAGTGATTTTTTGCTGTGTGTCATACGCTTTCGCCGCGGGCTCGGATATGCCGCCATGAGCTTGCTTCAATTTGTCCCCAAATTTCGCCAAAGATATCATTTGAGAGGAGTCTTATTAGGCTGCAGAATGAGGAAGCTTTTCGCCACTGTTGGAGTAAATGTCAGGGAAATCCAACAATTAGTGGACGCGAAATTGCACTCGGACTGAGAGAACATGCAAGCATAACTCTGTCGAAATTTGCTTGCGAATTTCCATTCCCGTCAACAAAAACGTCACGGGGAAATACCATTTTAAGCTTTGTGAAATTATCAGCTTTTTTAGCCACTTTGTTCGAATTTGCTAGGCCTCGCTTGACCCAATGTTTTGGTGCTCTTTTCGCACAAAAAAACCATAGAAAGATTGGCACCTCATCTCCATTGCAAGTAACTGAAGTCTTACAGTTGATTAAGACAGCAAATGGTGCCCATGTGCCAGTTGAGGGTATTGCAACATTCGATATTGAATTACGAGAAGGCAATTATAATTGCAATGCTTATGTTATCTCTGGTCTAAGCTACTCCGTTATACTTGGCCGAGATTTCCTCCTGCAAAACCGTGCCATTATTGACCTTGGTGCACAGACTGTGAAATTCCTGGGAAACAACGTTCTCCCCTTCATTGATAAGAAATGTTCATCTTCCCCTGTGCCAGAAAAGTGCAGTCATACCCAAGTTATTGATGCCCATTCAGAGGTGGAGATCCCTGCTATCGGTAGCCCAACAACAAGTAGTGTGGTCGGCCTATTAGAACCCATAAAGAAACTCATTGCTCGATATCATTTAGCTGGAGCCTCAACTCTTGTCCGCCCTGATGTTCGAGGCAGTATCCCTTTCTGCCTGTTAAATCCTACCAGCAAACCAGTAACGTTTTTCCGCGGTACTACCCTAAGACATTTACATCAAGAGGAACTAAATATATTACCAATTGAGGAACCAGTGGGCTCTGGAGAAATAGACACTCCCAAATTATCTACAAAACCACAGTCCCCATATGTAGATGCACGTTGCTAGACCACCGCCAACAACCATCTGAATTTTCCATCCAGCGAACATCTTGACTATCTGCCCGACTCCCATCCCACAGACCAGCTACCACAAGGCATTTAACCTGAAACACATGCATCTGAAATGAGTAACTCCTCCCTATCCTCAGATGAGCGAAATTTGCTTTCCAAGCTACTAAGCCAGTACTCTGATGTGTTTGCTGAGTCTGATACAAATCTGGGTCGTACAAGCGCTGCTAACCGCAAGATTGATGTTGCAGATGACCCTCCCATTCGACAGCACCCATACGGAGTACCACCTTGTCAGCGCAGACAAATTGAAGATCATGTTGCGAAAATGCTTGACAATGGACTAAATCAGCCGTCTAACAGCCCCTGGAGCTCTCCAGTAGTCCTGGTTTGCAAAAAGGACGGGTCAACTAGATTTTGCGTCGACTACCGGCGCCTCAATTGCATCACTTGGAAGGACAGTTATCCCATTCCTTGACTCGACGACGCATTGGATACCCTTTACAGTACGAAGTACTTTAGTACGCTTGACCTTCGGAGCGGATATGAGACGAATGGATCCCTCATTGCATGCATACACTGCCTTTCCGACGTCATCAGGCCTATATGAGTTCAATATTTTACCCTTTGGGCTTTGTAACGCACCCTCTACGTTCCAGAGATTAATGAATCACGCTCTTCAGGATCTCAATGCGACATAATCTTCTCGTCCACGTTTAAAGAGCATTTTTTGCGACTCCGCTGTGTCTTTGACCGACTCCGTTCCGCTAACCTTACCCTAAACCCAAGGAAGTGCTCGTTTGGAAAGCCCTCTGTAATATTTCTGGGCCACCTTGTGTCGAAAGACGGGATTCAGCCCAATTCTGAGAAGATTAGAGTAGTCCATGATTTTGACAGCCGTCGTAGTGTTAAAAAGGTACAAGCACTTATTGGATTGGCCAGCTACTATCGGAGATTCGTAAAGAACTTCGCAACAACTGCTCTCCCTCTGACCCGTCTAACACGGCAGAACACAGGTTTTCAACGGGGATAGCAGTTGCCAGTCAGTATTTGACCAATTGAAAGCTGCACTTACCACCGCACCGACATTGGCCTTTCCTAATTTCTCGAAGCCTTTTCACCTGTACACGGATGCTAGCGCTGATGGGTTCGGCTATCTGTTGGGACAGGTGATCGATGGAAAGGAATTTCTTATCGCATATGGTGGCCGCCAGTTAAGCAGTGCAGAACGAAACTATAGCACTACCAAGAGAGAAGCTTTGGTTTGTAGACAAAATACAAAAATACCATGTTTACCTGTATGGACAGAAGTTTTATGTACACACTGATCATCACGCACTCAAATGGCTAATGGGAATGAAGGATCCCACTGGAAAATTAGCATGCTGGGCCCTCCAACAACAAAAACTCGAATTCGAGATAATTCATCACCGGGGAAAGTCACATGGAAATGCCGACGCAATTTCATGCTTGTCACACCCACGGGTATGGTTGGCTGCTATTGATTCCCCCGGGATACAAACTGAGACAATCTGTGAATTACAATGCCGCGATTCCTCTCTAAAAAACCTGATTGTGTCTTGAGACCAATCAGTTGCCACACAACGACCAGATTGCTAGAACGCTACTCCTTCAAGTTAAGGATTTTACCTGGATGACCATAATCTGCTTTGTCATCTATGGTATCCTGGCAAATGTCGAGTAGGTATCTTGTTCAACCACATTGTGGTTTCACGTACTCTTCGCCATGAAGTTTTGATCCAGGCTTATGATGACATACTCGGAGGACATCTAGGCATCCAAAAAACGTATGAAAACCTGGGGAGAATATACCATTCGCTCGGTATGTTCAAAGACGTCGAACACTGGTGCAAGTCCTGTGTTGACTGCGCAATGAAGAAGTCGTCGCGGTATTGCCGCCGAGCACCTCTCCTCCCTATCCTTGTTGAAGGAGCTTTCGAACGGGTAGTAGTTGACATACTTGGACCCTTTCCCATAAACAACTCTGGATCCCATTACATTGTTGTCTTTTCGGACTATTACACGAGATGGCCTGAAGCTTACGCCCTCCCATCTTGTGAAGTCCACCGAATAGAATCTCTCGTCATTAACGAAATTATGATTAGACATGGAGCGCCCCGCTATCTCTTATCTGATCGTGGCCGCAACTCCCTAGCAGCCATCATCAAGGAAATGTGTCGCATGATGAATACTGCTAAACTCAACACAACTGCTTACCATCCTCAAACAGACGGTCTTGTGGGACAGTTTAATGGAACTTTAGCCGAAACACTTTCAGTGTTTGCAAGTACAAACCAGAACAACTGGGATGAACACCTTCCCCAAGTACTATTCGCATATCACATGTCACCTACATGTGACCACGGGACAATCACCATTACAATCATCACAATTACCACATTAAAAGAAGCCAGACAGCTGATTGCTTCTAATACCCAATGCGCGCAACTCAAAATGAAAACCCAATATGATACTAATGCTCGACCCGTTACATTCTCAGTTGGCCAATGTGTTTGGGCCTATACCCCAAAGCACAGGAAAGGTCTCTCAAAGAAACTTCTACATAACTATCATGGTCCCTGTCGCAGCGTGGAAAAACTGTCACCAGTCAATTTTCGGTTGCGTACTCTCGACAATCGACCTGTGAGCGTTCCTGTACACGCAAATTGCCTTAAACCGTATATAGACTCCAAAGATCGTCCTATCGACGCCCCTGTAATTCCACAACACCAGCACGAAGAACCTTATCTCCAGGATAGTGACTTACCCCAGAAGAGCTTCGAGACTGAGACTGTCACTAGTACTACAAAAATATCGCATCATCCCGCAACAAAACCAGACCTGCCAGTAATAATCAAAACCAATGGAAAATGTAACAAAACTAATGTTTTTGACGCAAAGAAAATAGTGCGGCATCATCTCTATCATGGAAAACCAGAGTATTTCGTGAAGTGGCGTGGATATTCTAAGAAGTACAATACTTGGGAACCAGGAGAAAACATTCTAGATGCCTATGGAATGACTTTTACTGGCGGTTTCCGAAACAACGCCCAGCAGCTTCCAATGCAGAGGAACATTAAGAGACAGTCTCTGTAAAAGCGGTCCTCTGAATTTGCATCAAAAATTAGATTTTGCACAAACTTTGTTAACAAATCAAGCCTGGTTGGAGATTGAAAAAAAACGGCATTGTTTTTTGATAATTGGTTAAATTGAAATTTTACACAATTTTTTTCAATGGGCTATAGTTAGCATAATATTCGAGCTGTGGATAACTGAAATTAGCCTAGTATTTCCGAGCTCACCTTCTAAATGCAAAAAGATGTGAATAATTTTAGTATCTTCGTCTAAGGCAGGCCATTCTCGGTTATAATCTAGGTTTTTGAAAACGGGGAGCTGAAGGACAAGATGTATGAATACTTGTTAAAAACTAACTTTTCCGTTTACAAAAAAAGCACTTAAACTTGCGTATATTTACTACCTGTTCTCTACAAAATCCAACATCCTTTTAAATGCTCATTGATTCAGGGGGATAATATAACACTCAGACAGCAAAGATATATAAAAATATGTTGTCGTTTATTCGTGCTCTTTGCGCAGCAAGCTTACTATTTTGGTAGTTTTTCCGCAAATAAATTACGTGCACTCACCAGGGTCATTTCCAATTATATACATTTCCATTTTGTAACGAATATAAAAATATTCTTTTAAAAAAATCAAAATAATATTGATGAAAATAAATGTTATTCAAATTTTAATACACACTATTTTAGACTTATTTGCATTGAATACTTATAAGTTAACAGGCTTAGTTTCTGCATATGATTAACTAAACCCGCGTTTGTTTACTGAAATGTACAGCACCGCAATTTTTTAATATAATTAAAAATATGCTGTACTCAGAGTATGAGTGGTATGGATGCATGCCGTTTTGTCAATCAGAATGAAATAATGTCCTCTTGCTTTCTTTCCTATACCTCGGAATGTTCCCCTTCAAGGGGCATTAGTGACCTTTCACGCCTAGTGGATTGCAACGACTCCATTGAAAGTCACATGAGATCGGTACATTTAAGATCAGAAAGTACGTATGAACACGAGCTAATTCTAGCAAGAGCAGGTTATTTTGATTTATCGCTAGCAAAGGTCAGTACCCTTTGGATATGTCCAAAACACCGGAACACACTGGGAAAATTTTGAAAACAGCGAAGACCTTGCCAATATCCACTGCATAAGGGGGCTAAAAAAGCAGTTAAAGGCCGAGATGTTGTTAATCTTAGCATGTCAAAGGATATTTTACGTCTTTACAAAGTGCTTGTAGCTGTTGGATCAGGTTAGTATAAACAACTCACAAAATATTTAGAGGTTTTTTTGCTCAAATACCTAAAAATTCATGAATATGCCACTAATTCAGGCTCAGTTTCACGAAGAGATAATAATAATGAATGTTTCCACTTTCTCTGAACAGTACTTTGTAGTAATTGTCGTAAACAACACAAATCTGTAATCGACAAGTCACCTATGACTTCCACATCTACGGAGAATGAAGGCATCAGCAGTCAGGAAGATTCTTGTAGTAGGTGTGTACCAAATCAAATTATCAAAGAAGCTGGCTGTATCCTCATTAGTTTAATATATAATGTTGATTTCAAATAAATTTAACTGTTTATCAGTTTAAAAAAATGCCGCTTATTATCAAAAGCGTTTTTCATAATCTGCGTAGAAGTATTAACAAGACCTTTGCAATTTTCGGTTCCTCTGTATCTTTTGCGTATCAGATCATTATCTTCAAAACTGCAATGGTTTGCAAAAGCAACGTATACCTCCCTCGAATAAACACCTCAGGTACAAGCACAATATTATTTGAGGGATCACAGAGAAGGGGTTCTGGGGAGAAGCTGTAGCCTCCACCAATAATTTGCAGCCATTTTGAATTTTCAAAAATTTCCATTTCTTTCTCTTTTCAAAGAAAGTCAAGAACAAACTATACGGCTCTTTCCGGTTAGTTTGCACTCTTGTAAACTGAACGTGGAAAAAAAAGTGAAATGTAGCCAGTCATATCAAAGAATTGTTGTGCTTCACATGCTACAGCTATAATCAGGTGCACTAGGAACCCTGTGGTTTACATAAATATACCTATACGAGGAGAACTGTAAATAAATTTGTGACTTTTGTAATTGCAAATAAATTCATTAAAACTTTGCGCAGTATCTCCATTAATTTAGTTGGAAAAAATATGTTTCCTATGTTCCTCAAAATGCTGGAATCGCATTTTTCAAGTGTCGTGATTTCAAGATTTACTGGGGGAAAATGCCCCCAGACTCCGCTACTTGCTTTTGTCTTCAGCGGCGGTCGACAGCCCCCCAATAAAAAGTGTGCTCCGCGTTCCCTGTGTTATCAATACCTATTAAATGCTTTGGGACTAGGCGAGACAAAATTTACAATAAAACGCCACCAGTGAGAAAATGCTTTCTCCACGGTAAGAAATATTAATAAACGACCAAAACGTTTATTCGAGTAAATACAGTATGCTGCTTACGAAATTTTAATACGTCTTCGGGGACTTTTCAGTGAGTTACAAAAAGGAGGCATGAAAATAACACAGAACTCTAGTAATCATTTTTCAAATCATGGTTATGTTTCGCACCTTAAATTTACTGAGTATTCTACAAATTTCTTAATTAGATAAGTACTCCTGCATGGCCCGTCTTATTGTACATTAATAATGAAAAATCAAGTGATTTCGGGATGGCGCTGTTTATTTCAGTAATTATATTTGGCTTTGTCTTCTATTTCAAAGGGCCGGTAAAATGGTAGCGTCAACTGCTATAGCTTCGTTGTTGCCTTTAATGAATCGTGCATACGAATGCATGAGCTTCGAGTAGACACCTTGTCAGCTATGAGGGTAGCTGAAGAGAGCTTTACAACCGATGATTCAGAAGTGCACTCGACAAGGGAGAATCCAGTTCTTGTTTTCAACATGTCGATGCAAAACCTTTCAAGAGTAGTGGGAAGACCTGTTATGGATCCGCTGCTTCTCAATTGAGTAGTTTTGACCGTTACCCTTCATCGAGAAACGGTTATTTGTTGATAAAGCTGAGGAAGCTTGTAAACTGGTCTGTCATGTTATAGCACCTAAAGATGGAGAAAAGATTTTTCAAGCGGTCAAGAGACGAAAAGATGATTTCATCACCAGCGATGTTGGCCTGCAAAGCCTTGTTGCTGCTACAAAGAAGTGCCATCAAAAGCAGTGAAAACGCAGATCCTTAGCATATATGCCAACAAGTTCACCATCGAAGAGCTGAAGGTAATCTGCCAACCATTTGAAGAGCTTAGTGATAGGTAAATAAAGAAAGCAAGATCACATGCAAATGCTAAAGGTCCTGGAGTTTTAGTTTCGAAGATATCGCAGCACAAAGTGCAAGTAGATATCAGTAAGCTTGATCATTTTTTATAATTTACATCTCGACCATACTTTTATCAGGATGTGGCGTATGGGAGCCGTAAACTTAAATTAGATTGCGGTGAAAAATTAATGATGCTCAACATTGTGCGCACCATAGCTAGAAGCACAATCATCGACCAGCATCTTCAATTTTGTCATGAAAGCGACTTTGTACCAGTAAGTCGTTCAGCCATGCGGAGGGTTCTTGAAGTACAAGAAGCGTACCAAAGAAAGTCCATGAAAGGCCTTGACAACACTGCAGCTGATGGCGCTGAAGGCATCAAAACTTTACGTAAGATTGTCGATAAACTAGAAGAAGCTTGGGCAAGCAGTGAATGGTGTTCTCAGGAAAAGGATAAGCTTTCCAAGGGAAAACTTTATTTCAAAACCAAGTACCATGAGCATTGCCAAGAACAGGGAACTGAATGTCCTGACCACTGTAGATTGTTTGCACTGAGCGACAGTTTTGATGCTAAGCTTAAAAAAAATGCAGTCATCACCATAACCGTGCATGCAATGACTGTGAAGCACTTAAAGGGGCTATTGATGCAATAACATCCAGCATTGCCACATATTCGTCAAAAATGAGTAAGGAACAAGAAGAAGATCTCGAATATGACGCAAAGGCTGCTTCAGCAAATATACTTGAGTGGAAAGATCGCATCATGCGTGCGCTTAATCAAGAACAAAGCAAGCAGGACATTGTAAATGGTTTGCAAGCAGACAAAGTGTTTGTTATCATAGACTGGGCAATGAAATTCAACGCGATGAAGTTCCATGAAAAGCATCAGAGTGGTTTGCAAAGAGAGGAATTAACTGGCATATTAGTAGTGTCGTTTGAAAGGATGGAAGAGAGCCACATTTTGTCATATGCCCACTTGTTTAACAGCTGCAAACAGGATTGGTTTGTTGTTCTTTCTATATTAGAAAACCTTTTTTCGACGAGTAAATCCAGCCATCCACACATCACAAAAGCTTACCTGAGGTCAGACGCGGCTGGTTGTTATCACAACTCCAAATTGACTTCGTCACTTTATCATCTAGGAAAGCGTCGAGGAATCCAAATTTTAAGATATGATCACTCAGAACCTCAGTTTGGAAAAGATGTATGTGATCGCATACTATGTCCAATGAAGGCTACAATAAGAAGATATTGCAATGAAGGACATGATATTGATACTTCCTATGACATGTACCTTGCGTTAAAACAGCGACCAGTAGAAGGAACCACTGCAGCAGTTGCAACGTCCAAGACACTAATCTAACATTAGAAAACAAGAAAATCACCAACTTTAGCTCTTTTCATAGTTTTGAATTTACCCCAGTTGGTCTTCGAGTATGTGGAAAGCTTACGACGTGGGAGTTCGAAAACTAATTTCATGGGATGAAATAATCAATGCTCCACAAGAAGGTACGGGGCTTTTGGTAGAAGTACCTTTCTTCGCAACTTCAGCAAGACTGACGAAGCTACAAACAAAGGAAGCGAGTAGTATGACTAATGCCGAAAAACCAAACGTGGAATGCCCGAACCCCAAGTGTTCTGAAGAATTCGAAAGTGGGAAAGAAGTGAAACTTCACTTGGACATTATGGGACACAACTTTGTCAGAAGACAAGAAAGAGAGTTTAAAGGATAAACTACGTAGAGACTGGGTAGACAGATTCAAAACAATGTCTTTAAACTACATAGGCCAAAATGCAGGCCTTCCAAGTCCAGAGGATTCAGATATCCCAGGCAATAACGTACTTGAAATGGGGTGGGCACTGCACAAGAATCGCTAAGGAAATAAGTGCTTTTCCCCCAAAGTCTATGATTATCTAAAAAAGAAATTCGATAGTGGACAAAAAACAGGAAAAAAGGAGGACCCTGCTCAAGTGGCAAAAGATATGCGTAAAGCATCTACAGCAGAAGGAGAAAGAATGTTCACCAGAGATGAATGGCTTACCCAGGCACAAGTGCGAGAATTTTTTTCAAGAGTTGCAGCGAAATTGAAAATAGGAATCCTGCAAGGTAATTGTGCTACCCAAGAGAGTATTGATGAAGAGGATGACGATGATAATGATGATGGTGATGATGAGCTTGAAGAGTATGCCTGTGATTGTGATGAGCAACTTCAGAAGAAGACTTGCCAAGCGAGTAGATAGGAAAGCGCTGATTCTACGCCATTCCATTCTCACCACATTATTAGAGGTATTCGAACCCACTTGACGCCGAATGTGTGACGTCATTAATCAAGTCCGATCCAAATTTATGCAAATGAGCTAAAGCGAATTCCTTAAACTAAACTTGCCTAGGCATGCCCGGTCTAAATTTATCATATGATGTAATTTTTATGGGGTATAAAAACTTGCAAGGAGGTGAAATCAATTTATTTTGTTAAAAGAGAGGTTGATGTTTTAGCATTTATTTTGTTTTTACATTCAATAAAAGAGAGGTTGATGTTTTAGTATTTATTTTGTTTTTTCATTCAATAAAATAGAGGTTGGTGTTTTAGCATTTATTTTGATTTTCTTACTAAATAAATAAGGTAACAGAAAAGTTATGTTTTAATAAATAAAAGAGGACATTTAAAAAAAATAACAGAAAAGTATTGTTTTAATAAATAAAGGAGGAGACGAGTTTTGATTTATTTTAACTTTTCCTATAAATAAATGAGGACATATCATGGTCCTCACTTAACTAATTTTAATTGAGGACCATGAAGTCCAAAACAAGCTAAAACAAACAACAACTTTCAAAACAAACTTGCTAGAAATAGCAAGAACAATAGTCTCTGGAAAAGGAGACTTGCTGAGTTTAGGTCTCAAGACCGAGCTCAGAAAACAAAATCAAGTTTATACAAACACTTAGATGAAGCAAAACAAAAACTTAATGAAAAAATTATGATTCAAAATGTGCTCGAGAAAAAGGCTAGGAGGTCTGAAAAAAAATTTAGAAGTGAAGGAAACAAAAGCGAAGTTGATTTTTGCAAAAAAATTAAGAACAATGCAATGGCTTCTCAAAAAGACATCAAACAAATCCGAAAAAAGAGAAATATTTGATCTGAAGAGATTTAGAAGAAGCGGGGAAATCAGAGAATACTTAAGACTAACAATAGACGAGCCAGATAAAAAACCTGAAGTAGAGTTTAGACTTAAGAAAACTGCGATGAAAAATAACGTTCAAATATACATCGCAGGTGCAAACAAATATATAAATATTATTGATTTTACCCAAGATGCAAAACCAAGTGTAATAAAGTTAATTACTGAAAAACTTATAAATCATAAGATTCAAATGACTTTGAATTGTAAAATGGTTAAATTTGACCCCGCTACAGAAGACAAAACTCAAGACGATGGGCATTTCCGCAGTAATCAAGAAGTCATGTTACCTGGAACAAATTTAAAACTTGTTTATGAAAAAATGGTCCCAAAGATTATAGAGTCTTTCTCATAATTCCAAAAGAAAGGCTCTGGATGGCAACTTGACTTTATAATTAGTCTTGAAATTTGTGCAAGTAAATCCAATCCAATCAAAGGATCTTGTTATGTGAAGACTCCTATAGTAGTCAATCAACTACTATATTTTCTGAAAATCTTATTGTGGTTCATATGTATAGAACAAAACTAATACTAAATAAGCCAATTTATGTGGGAATGAGTATTTTGGACATCTCCAAAAGTCTAATGTATGATTTCCACTATAAATACATCAAACCAAAATATTCTGACAAAGCAGAATTGTTATTCACTGATACTGACTCTCTAGTATATCAAATTACAACTGATGACTTTTATGAGGACATTTCCCCTGACTTAAAAACTTGGTTTGATACAAGTGAATTTACCAAAGACAATCCTCTTATAACAAAAGGATTAAATAAGAAAATCCCAGGAAAATTCAAAGATGAACTTGGAGGAAAAAAATCATAGTATTTGTAGGACTTAGGTCCAAATGTTATAGTTATTTAGATAACAAAGGTGGATCAAATAAAAAAACAAAAGGAATTAGGAAAAATGTGATAAAAAAGAAGATAAGACATGAAGACTATAAGAACTGCTTATTCACAGGAAAAGAACTCCGTAGAAATATGAGAATTACAAGATCTCATAAACAAGTATTATTTACAGAAGATATAGATAAAATAGCACTAAGTTCCAATGATGATAAAAGACATATACTTGAAGATGAAATAAATACGCTAAGTTTAGGACACCACTCCTTAAACTAAGTGCAAAAAAACCTAGGGATCCAAGGAGAGTGCAAAGTTTCTAAAGGCAAATGCTCAAGAAGATGCATAAAGAAAAGCTTTGCAAGACTGCTTCATAGCTGACCAATGAATTTGCATGTTGAAGCATTTAATTTTAGAAACTGCCTTACTGAATTTAATTTTCAGAAGTGTTTGGACACTCTTTGAGTCAAAACACATCGACGCTATGCAAAATGATTGTTTGACACCAGAACATACAAGTTACGATTATAGAGAAATACGACATATTTATTTCAATTCTTTATTCCCCCATTTAGTGTTTATGTCAAGGCTTGATTTACAGGATAATTTGGACATCAAAAATTTAGATTTATTGATTTAGTTCTTGACATCCTATTGTAGCTTCATGAATCTGCATTGTAATTTCACCACTGTTGTTCGTATGAGATGGAATAAAGATATATCGTTTGTTTGATTGACGTTAGTTTTCTGCTGAAGAACCATTGCGTTCACACATTACTGGCTTGGCGTGAAATTCTATCTTTACGATTGCTGTTGATCCTAGTTGTTCAGT
>JAODVQ020267721.1:0-12884 GCA_025400075.2 Phenganax stokvisi
TGAGGGCTGCGAGTCTTTTTAACTTATTAAAGGATCTATCTATCTATCTATCTATTTAACTCTTGTAAATGCCACGCAGTAGAAAGACTTTGAAACCGAAATGCAAGTCATTCTAAATCGAACAGCAAAGCTCATTATTGCCAAATCTATTTTTGAATGATATGAAAATTCCCCTTTTGCCTGACTCTTGACGTTTGGTCATTAAGTATTCATGTCATGGCAACAATAGCCGGAACCTCAGCGAAAACGATCATAACTACAGTGCACTTGACCGAAGTAAGAGCTCTCGTTTTTGTCATTCAACTTGTTTGAAAATGGCAGCGAGAGAAGAACAAGTAGTATCACCTGCTGTCGCAAGACATTTGATGGCAATAGGAGATGAAATAGCGAGCTTTGACGCTTATGCGAACAGAACTGAAATCATCGAAGCAAGTGAAAGTGCCGGGAGACTAGCTAGTTTCGTAGGAGACTCGTTGAATTTGAAGCCAATAGTTGAGTTCCATCAGCATAACAGAGCGGAATCAGCGGAGCCAGACCAGAGAAGTTGGTTGGCTGTATTTCGGACAGTGATAGGGACGACTTTGGATTGGTTGGAAAACGCCGGGAGAAGAGACACCAAGCAACTAGAGCAAGTCCTTAGGGCACTTTACGACTTGGCAGGTAAGCAAGTTTAGGCTTGTGTGACGCAGTATGATACGTCTGGAAACAGCTATACCAATTCTATATAGACTACTACAACTATATCAAAACGAGGTTATTATCGCTTGGAATTCCTACTTTTTCTTCGCAATATCGACGAATACGCCGATTCTTTGTACATTCCAATTCTCGGAATAGACGTTCCTAGTGATTGTGTCACAGGTACATAGAAATTAGGCCAATGAGTTAGGCAGAGGGGACAAGTTTTCTTCAGCCTCAATTCTATGTAGCTGTGACGTCAACGACCGGAAAGGACTATTATGATATAATGATTGGTCGAAATATGCGTCCCCACTTCATGACGTTTTTTGTGGCAGCGGCTGTTTCGTGCCAAATTTCGTTTCCTTAGGGGCCGGATGTACGAAGCCCGTTTAGGCTTAAACGGTAGATAAATCAGAACTCAAACACATTCCCGCACATCTTCCAAAACTCTCAAATCAAATCTTATATGCCACAGCTATGAGTTAATCCATAGTTATTCTATTCAGTTAAAAACCTTTCAAATTTGTTGATCAAGGATTACATAAATATGATTTTTATTTTGCACTTATCCACCGTTTAGGCTGAACGGGCCTTCCTACAATCGGCCCCAGATGCCTAATCCTGAAAATCAGTTAGTCCTAACCTTCACCCACACACAGAAAACAAGATCGAGTTTATAAACTAAAGTAATTTTCTATGCAAAACTGAAGCAAATTTATTACTGGAATAAAAAAGTACATTACTATAAAATTTACTCTACAGAGGGGACACAGTCTGCTTCGGTTTCACTGAGTAGTATACAACGACGTTAGTAAATTGTAGTCTGTACTAATATTTTCAGCTTCGATGTAGTGGTCTAGTACATAGAGAAAAACATATAAACAAGTTCAATGAGTTTCATTTGCTTGCGCTTGTCGTAGTAGTATCACAAATTTTGAATTTGAACACTATTCACCACTACCCAACGAGCCTTACTTTTTTTTACTTCATTAGAACTGGCAAACCAGGCAAATCTCTTTGCAATAATGGAAGTAGCCTGCTCCTTTCTGACCACGCAAGAAGACCCATTTCCTGGGGAACGTCAGTACATCGTCGAGTGCTTCGAAGATGTGCGAACCAAGCAGGAGCAAATCCAAACGCTAGTCAACGACGCCAGCTCAAAATTGAACGAAATCTTGCAGCACGAGGGAGTAGATTACTTGAAAGGAAGGCAATTCGACAACATTGTCAGGGAGGCTAATGTGCTTATAGAATCGTGTGGACGACGGCTTATTGGAGCAAAGGCGGCCATATCCAAGCTTTCGCAAAAAATGGGCACAGTGAAATGGGCTTCTCGTGCCATACGTGCAACAAGTAAGGTTAAAGTTCTTTCGTCTCTACAGTAAAACTGTTGCAATTACACTTTATTAGTGGAGTATACAGGATAGTCCACTTGCTTTTGTGTACAACCAAAAGTTTTCCTTGAGAAGTTTCTTCACGAGTTCATTTGCCCGTGTGACCACGAACTAAAGTTTGAGGCTCATATGGTCTGACTTTTGAAATTGCGATATCAGATTAATAGTTTCATGTGTTTCATCTCTTTAGCTTGGGTATTTTCGGGCTGTGTCTTGTATAAGCGATATACCGAATCTAGTCGATCATCGATGGACCTTTTGCAACTTGGTGGGTTAATTGCCGTCTCAGGCTACCTTTGCATGTCCTTATTTCCTGGCAAGGCAAGTGAGTATTACGAGTCGTTGCCCAAATTAGAGGCAGAACATAGAGTATTGCAAGATAAATTGGAGGACCTCAGCATCCGTTTAAAGAGCGCTAAAGATCACAGAGATGGACTTTAGGCCACTGATCTAAAAATGTCACTAGATTGACTGAAGAGGAACTGATCTAGATGTGTCACTGGATATATTTTTCTGGGACGGTCTGCGCCTCACTGGTTGTTTGTCTTACAGAGTGGGCCACTGATTTACTTTTCAGGGGCAGTCTGCCCCTCACTGATCCAAAATGTCACTAGATTGGTTGTCTTACAGAATAGGCCACTGATTTTCAGGCTTGAAGAAAAAGCGATCTCAACTTATCAAAGTGTGCGCCATTTCGTCTTTACCAATAAGAAACCAGTAGTAGAGCAGGCTTCAATGAAGCGTACATCAGAAAAAAAATCATCAACTTCATTATATTTACCACTTTATAATCAACGATCGTCTTCTTATTAAAACTGCTTGCCACACAAATGAAAACATGTAAAACTACTGATATTTATGTTTTAAAAGTGAAGCACTATTGTTAGAAAAACGACGGCTTCTTCGTTTTATTCGTCTGAGATGGGAAACTTTTTGAAAGTGTTAACGGTCAATTAAATTGCTTTTCCAATGCGAAGGAGAAGCGCTATAAATGCTTTTATGTTTTTGACAACTGGATTTCTTTTATATGTTGTACTGAAGATAACAACAAGTTTAAGTGGAAACGATAAAAAGCGAAGTGTATTGCCGTCGAATGGAGATAGCACGTTTAGCTGGCAATGAAACAACAGTTTGGGCAATATACTACTTTAGCACTATAATTTAATAAGAGCTGTGTCCAGACCAGGTCTATCGTTACTCTAATACCGACCAGGCTCGGCAAAAATTTCTCTGCTATTTCTGAATATCTAGAGATCGCTGCGCACCGAAACGTAACGTTGTGTTCGTAAAAACTCATAAAGTTGGAAGCAGCACGGTGACGAATATTCTCCATCGTCATGGTGACAAGAATGGCTCGTCTTCGCTTTACCTCGTGCCGGCCACTTCCGATTGGACTGGCCTTGGTGCATGCGCAATACCTCATTTCAGCTTATCGAATACGACCGCGCAACCCTGGGGCGAATCATGCCACATGTGCGAGTCGACATTCAACTGTATGGGTTTTGGTAAACTTTTAGGCATACAAAACACAGTTAACCCCTACCCCTTGGTACGTTTTCTGAAAAGTCCAAATAAACTCCTAGTAAATTTCTTACTTTAACGAAGATCTGCGGGTGAATAGCGATCGACTAAAGCTGATACGAAATGGTATGGCATTTGATCTTGGTATAAATTCAACAAAATACGAAAATAGCCAAGAAATTGAGAAATTTGTTAAATCACTGTCGAGTTTCATTTGGTCATGGTAGGCAGACCTTTTGACGAGTCTTTGGTACTTTTGAAAGATATTTTGTGTTGGTCTTTGGACGATGTTACCTACTTTAAAACAAACGTACGATACCGCAGGGAAAACAGCAGCGCAGAAAAGAGCAATCCACATTTTTCTTTTAAAACAATAAGCGGCATGCAGCGCTGGAATAACGTAGCTTTTCGCATCTATCGCCATTTTCGCGATATTTTGGAGTGAAATGTTGTAGGTGAAAGGCGATACGCTCGTTTCCCTACAGACTTGGAAAGGTTGCGTGCGGAGAACTTGCGTTTGCGTGAATTGTGTTTGAGAAAAGTATCCAAAACCGTGACGTTGCAGTATGGGGTCGTAGTCAAAAAGATAGAATTGAACGGGAAACTGGACCCGAGTACGAGAGCAATATGTGACGACATGAGACGTAATGAAGTAGACTACATAAAGTATCTCCACGACCAGCAATAAAGCTTAGTTAACACCATGTTTTTGAATAAGGCAAGGAATGCAATGGTCAGCTTGTTAAGACTGCTTCTGGGATTTTTGAGTTAGAGTTGATGTTTTTAAATTAAAGTCAGTCAGGAGTATCTCGTTTGCATAACATCGTGGATATAGAATTATGTTTTCCGACCTATTGCCCGCCATTGAAAAAGAAATTATCTCCAGTCCCCACAGTACAAAGGATTTCACTTGTTTGTAACTGCTGACTATGAAGTTACTAGAAGCCGGTTTTTTTAGGGGTGCTTTTCTTGATTCATTGTCAGCTGTGATCAATTGGGGAAAACGATTCGCAACAGAGAGAGAATGTTTCTCATCAATTTCACCGAGAATGCAATCTGTAAAATTCTTCCTCGGTGATTACAGAATATATTTAAAACCAACGACAAGGACTCGGCAATTTCATTACATAAAGAAATGTATAAAATGTAAATATACGTAAATTGGAACAAATTAGCGTTAACGAAAGAGACTGATGAAAACTTTTGTTAACTATGCACGAACAGTCGAACACTTCCAAAACTGGTTCTATTTCCCCAAACTTAATGTATGAGCAATACCAAAGACCTAAAAATAGAATTCTTACCCATTAAAGTCTCGTCTACACGAGCAAATGATATGTGACAACTTTTCTTTGTCACATAAAAGCTAGCACTCCACCTTTTCGGCAAATGCATATACCACATCAAAATTGCTCAATTTTGCTTGTCTACACGAGCAAATAAAAATTGTCACGCAGAAGTTGTCACATTTTATTTGCTCGTGTAGACGGGGCTTAAGTTGCAAGCTTGGGTCTGGTATCAAAATATAGCCACCCTTGGCAAATAATATCGTGTGGCACTAGACCAGTGCATCAGATAGACTAGAATGAGCTGGACGCACTGGGGCACTTTATCTCTTAATGGGTAAACGAGAGACCTTGTCAGTTGTCATATATTCTAAGAGATGCAAGGGTCTCTCATTGACTAAAAGAATTGTATAACGTTAGATAGAGTAAATTGTGCAAGAGGAGCACTGGGGGACATTGTGTCGTAATGATTGTTTCAAATTTTTCCGCGTTCGCCTTCAAAGACCTTTAAAAATTCTTCTATTTTCTCGAAATTTCCTCAAAATCGTTTGAGGTCGTGTTTGATCAGCGAATTCGAAAGTATTGGTGACCTGAAGCGGAACCATTGCACTTCCCTTCTACTTAACTTCCTTGACAAGCGAGGGCAAAACAATAAACCAGAAACACAAAGAACGCTAGTATAAGCTCCATAGTAAGACGACTATTCGCATTCTTGTAAATCAAAGAGATACGGAAATGATTGGATAGGAATCATAATTGCCTCAAAAATATGCGAATGACTTAAGTGTTTTTGGCTTGGAAGGTCATCAACGCGTCAAAGAACTTTAGATATTAGAGAAGCTTCTACGCATATGCTCATACACGAAGTATACTTCACAAGGGAAGATTCGAGATATCATAGAGTGTAAACAGGCGAGAGGGATTCCAGATTTATTACAAAATACTAATAGTACGTAGGAAATGTTGGAAGGTCTTGTGGACAGATTTTGGATCAGAGAAAAGTCAGGAATCTTGCTGAAAAAGGTACAGTGAATGTATAATTACTCACTTAAGTCTTTAGTCTTTAAATTTCATCTCAGTTGTTTGGTGATACACTTCGAGTATAAAAGAACTCAGATAGTGACTTCTAATATCATACTACTTTTAAAAATCAGACAATATGTGCTTACTATGATCGTCTAGCTTTTTGTTAAACTCGCGTATCAGAGTCTCAAGTAGACTACTTAGGGATATAACTTATATTTTGTCATAGACACAGTAAGCGAAACATTTGCAAAGTTGGTTTTTTTTAAATTAAAGTCTATTAACATTTGGGAGAAACTGTGACCTGAAGCCCTCATTAAACACACCGTTGAACTATAGCTAATTCAAATTACATTAATGATAACTATTATTGCGACAAACTTCAATTTGCGCGGCATGAGGTATACGAAAAACTCATTTTTATATAATTTGTAAGTTACGAGCATAGTTCTTATTTAGTCAACGTAACGCTTAAATGTTTTAAATGAATAAATAAATATCTGTCGATTTAATTTAATAGTTAGGATAAGGATGTCGCTACAATCAACGAGCGTAGAACAAACTTTGTATTACTCAAAAGCCAAATTCTTAAAATATAATAAGACTTCCTTGAGTATAAGATATGACTCAGCGATGGACAGAATTGGCAGACCAAAAATGGAACGTAGCTAAACATAACGTTTTCCTCAGTGACAACTTCCGACGGCTCTGTGCACGATATAACTTATAAAAGTCTTCATTGACGGTCGTACACATATACGCAAGTTGCCTGGCTGAGAAGCTGGTATGACTAACTTTTGAACAAAGCTCCTTGTGAAGGAAAAACTTGTTAAGTTTCGTCGTACACAAAAGGAAATGAAACATATTTTGGAAAACTTGTGACGAAAACATTGCTCGTCTGTGCAGGGCCTAACTCCGCGAAATTTCTGCCATGAAAATGATTATTTCATGCATACACAGTGTTAATTGGAATGTAACAATTAATAAAAGTTATATATAAAGGAAATTATACTAATGGAATATTCACCCAATAGCCAGGCTAGTTATACAATCGTTGCAATGAATAATGTAGCCCAATGGTGATACTTCAGTAACAACAAAGTCACAAAGCACAAAGACAGAATTACTAACTTTCGAATAACAATGAGTCTCTTCACTATTAGCGAGAACGTTAACCGAAAACACATCATTAAGTTCGAACATCCTCAGTATAAAGCCGAGGTGGCAATATTTTTTATCAATTCCTGTTTCACAACATTTAAAGTAGCCATGCCAAGCGTGATGCCTCAAAATGTAGAACACCCAAATTCTGGCCAAGAATAATACACTTGGAAAAACATGCAAGTAAAAGATGTCTTTCTTCGAACAGTTTAAATCTGCTAATGCCAATATAGTCTTTGATTCTTGACATACAAAGTTCTTCAGATTAGACTTAGTCTTAGAGCACATTGAATCTAGATTCCAACAAAGAATAATTGCTTGGTGACGTATGAAACTCGCAATAGTGCTATCTAATATAATTAGCTTTAATATATATAATTGAAACAAACATACTTAGTTTTCTAAATTACTTAATTAAAAATGTGGCGTTCTAACAATAATCAAGCTCCTTCTAAACAGGAACAAAATATATGTGACAATATTCTCATGATTTGTTTAACCCATTAAACGGTAAAGCCGTCCAGTTGAATACTCCATCTTTCTCTATCTCATGTCGAACATCCACTACGCAAATTTGTTCCAGCACAGAATACATCTAGCAACGTGATTGGTCCGTTTGAGGCTTTTTCGCAGCCAAAAATTTTGCAAGCCAATCACATTGCTAGATTTACTTTTCACTCAAACAGTCGCGAAGTGGAAAACATGCGTTAATGTTGGCTTGAAAACTATCTGCCTATCTCTCTAGTTACGTTGTCAAGTTAGTGCACCTCAGTGCGCCATAATTTCCTTACTGTTGGCCAAAACAATATATTCTTGTGATTTAGAGAAAAGAAAAAATCGTCAGACTTAAATATAATGGAGAAGAGAAAAAAGGTACAAAGAATTGTAAATTGTGCTTTCTCAAAATATTAAAATCTAGTGGCAATGCGCCCTAGTGCTGCACTAAAAACGTATCTACAAAATGTCCCCTTTATTCCTTGCAGCAACTCTTGAAGTCATGTCACCAACAGATATTTCGACCATTCTATTTCAACAAGTACTTGATAGCAACAAATGCCTACTGATGACCGACAGGTCTGTACGAAGTGGGAGACTGGCACTAGTCCCATCGGTAGCGTTTGATAAGCACATGGGCACCGGACTAGTACTAGAACATAATGAACAACGTGCTTTGCAAGAATGGGAAGCAAGATTGAGGAAACATTTGAGAGGTGGTTATGCTTGATTAAAATACTTTTTGTTCGGTTTTGCTGTAAATCAGGACACCAAATTAGTTCAGTTCTAACAAAGAAAACTTGAAAGCTCTGACAACGGCCTGTGATCTCATCGGTTGAAACGCCGAGCAGAAAAAGCGCTACCATTGCATCAGCGGTGTACGTGCAAAGGTCATGACGTCAACTAACAAAGTTTTGCAGATAGAAACTTAATGTTGACCATGTCTAATCAACAACACCTATTTAACAAATGCGCTAAAAACTGCAAATGCCTACCTTAACTCAGAAAGTGACATAACAGCATTTAGACGGAAAATAACATCATTATTCGTCTTTCATTACAGTTGTCAGTTACCCAGTTCGAATCATCACAAAGCACAATGGCCGAAAATCTGCAACGTTGCATATTAGTCCCGCGCGACTTTACCTATCGCGTGGATTTCCGCCGAAATTTCACATGCTCGGCTCATGGGACATCGCGCTTCATGCCAATAATCTCGTGCTTTTAAATCGGTGTGTTCAGTTAAACGTGAATTACGACGGTGCAGATAGACTCACACTGGCCACGGAGTATGCGCGCGACATTTTTGACACGGTTTCTGGATGCTACGGAAAATTGACGCCGCCAAAAACTATGGAACTGAATATCGAAAATATTGTGCCCAGCTCGCGGAGAAGACTGGGCTCGATGCCTACAAGTGTACGCAATGATATGAGCCTGCGTTCTGTGACAGGACGGTCATCGACGATGTCGTTCACTTGAACTGGTTTCTGAACAGGAAAAACTAAGTAATCATCTTAACCAGATATCGCCACCTTGATTTCGTGATGCCTCTTTGACGATTATTTTAATATTTTAATGCGTAGTTATGCGGACTTCGTATTATAAGTCATAAAACATGCTATAAAAATTTCGCTTCTTTGACTTAGTCACAGCATCTTTGAACGAGAAAATATTGAGATATCAATTTAATTGTAAATAGCAAAAAAGTCAAAATAAATTTTTGGATGCAAAACGGCTAAAAAGACATAAAAAGGCACAAGACTGTTTGGTCTTCAAGCTTTCTAAACAAATCATGTAAATATTACATTCTTTTTCATTATATTATTAAACTTTTGTTAGTAGAAATAGTGGAAATCGATTTCCCAACGTTCAAAAAGTTTACAAAGTTATCTCACATCCAAATATTCAAATCTACAAAAACATTTTGTTTCTACACCTTTATAGGCAACTCGCAAAATTACTGCGCATGTCAGCGCAGAAAAATATAAAGATGAGCCCGCGGTCTTACGCCCCAGGGCATTCGCCATCGCATTCACATGGACACGTGGCTTTTGTCACCATGATGCTGATTCCGCACATACAGTTCTCGTGACCACAGCGGCATTTTGCACGGTTGACTTTTGTCACTTCTTCCCAAGGTTTGCTTTCGCCGATACAACGAACCACTTGCGCTACCTATGGAAAACATCCAGTTAATATTCCAGGCTTCGCCCATGACGAATAATGATATAATCGGGCATCTCTTACTTCGTTTAACACGGGAAAGCCATGTCTTGCAAGTTTTGAAAATATTACTCTCCCCTCGCAATGAATTTCGAAAGCACCTGGATAGAAAAAATATTGCTAACCAGTTTACATGTTGTAGTAATAAAATCGACTTGAGTTAAAGCTTTGAATTATACAAAAAAATAGTTCGAACTTCAGTTCAGATTTTTTCGAATAGCGCGTGGTTTACCTTCGTCTTCATGAATTGCTCCGGTCACCTCTGCTCTTGGACTTGCTTTTCTGATCCAGGACACCAATTCTGAATACATCTGTTTGAAAGCTTTGTCTTTTCTAAGTAGATAAAAAGTAGCGTATTCACAAAAGCTGTAGTGCCCATACTATATTCAAAGCCAATCGCTTTGAAGATGGCAACATTCTCAAACATTGCTAATTTTAACCTTAAATGATAGGGATTCTGGTGATACCACCATCTTTTTCATTCTGTTGGATTCTTATCATACCAAGTTTCGATTATACATTGAGAAGAGCCAAATTTATTGATTTGAGTGCCAATAACAAAGTGCCATTTTTGAAGGGAAATTATTTAAGTTTAATAACTTCATCGTGCTTGTAAACGCGCAAAACATTGTCATGGACAGGCAGACAGACCCCACGGGATTAGCACAGGAAACATTCAATAAAACATTACATCAACAGCGATAGGATAGGGGTGAATTCAATACGTTACTACAAAATCCTGAAGAGACATTGAAAGACTGTTTCATGTCAAATATAGTTAATATCATAAACGTATAGTGATATCAAAGATACTAAATTTGGAAAAATCCAAGAAACACTTGCTACTTCAGAATTTAGTAATTAAGAGATTAGAAAAGATATCTAAAACGCACGCGCATTGTATACGTCAAAAATTCTCGGACATAGCAGTAACTTTCCATGACAAAGCATTTGGTTCGCGTGTACGTTCGACAAGAAAAACTTGCAAACAAGCTAGTGAACGCGTCAAGAATCACGGAAAACTTATTTGACGAACCACAGACAATCCAGAACGCAGTGCTTTGCTTTCTGTATAGTTTATCGCCGTGCACATGAGCATATAAACTCGTGAAGAATAGTTAGAAAAATCGAAATTTGCTCGAAAAATACACGCGCTAGGTACAGCGTTCCCTGTGCTTGCAAAAACCTTATAAGTCATTTGGATAACGAGAAATGGATATAATTGGAGAGACTGCTGTCACCTGTTGGTTTTGAATAACACGGAAAATTAAATAAACTTGACAGATTCAAGTGTTCTATCCCATAAATATTTTCGAGGCCACAAGCTCAATCTGATAACGGAGAAATTGTTTGTGCGGGTAATAACTGGGAAAACTTCAACACTACTTTCAAAAACACAGTACTGTGAAAAGAGTAAAAAAATCTGGAATGACACAGAGCAAAAACAGTTACCAAGCATGAAGAATAACAATGACCACTAATTCAACAGTTGCATGCTTAACATGCCACAGTTAAGTGGCCGTACAATTGTTTTCCCATTGGGCCGTCAAAAACACCACGGGATCTCAAATTGTTTACTCGAGACCATTACATTTTTTATTTTCATAGAATACAGGATGTAGTCCACTTATTTGCGATTTGATTTGACCAAAGTACATTCATGTTATTAATAAAGGATTTAATCCAACGTACGCCAATGCATAGCGTGTGTACTACGACTTTACGTTGATTAAGCTGATCCCTTGCTGGGCTTGTCGTGGTATTCCCTGTCCTTCGCACGCTGGGTCTCGCTATATCGTAGCGACACAAAGATAACCTTATCTATTTCTGCTTAAATACTCATGCATGATCGTCATTATTAAGTAGCTACACTGTCGTGATTAATTCCAGACTTTGTCCTGTCACCTTCACCTGAAGTTACACTTTTACTCCTGGTCGTATGATAGGATATCACAAAATATTGAACGGATTTTGACGAAAATTTACTGACTTGATGAGCGCATGCAAATGACCAACTGATCAAATTTTGCTAGAACGCAGCGCAGAACTGGATAGAATGTGGATTTAAAATCTACCGTAAGTAAGAAAACTTGAAGACACGAACACATCGGATCATAACACGCAACGTTTTGAAAATACAGTGCATAATACGATATTTACTTGAAGTTTACTTTCAGAGCACGCACATTGTTCCATCTTGTACGCTAATTATGCAAATAAGTAGGCAAAGCGTAGACCTCGTGAGAATTACGAACTGCGCGCAATTTATGCTAAAACGAGGCCAAAAGTAGGCGCGACTATAGGTGCGACTATGATAGAGAATAAAACATTTTATTGTTCTCTCTTTATCATCTAACAAAAACAGACAAAAATCATAAGCCAAAATGGAAGAATTACACTCATATTAATTTTACGACCATCCTAAAACTTAGTTACAACAACCCGAAAAATAGGACTGTCATGGGACGTGTCCAGTACACTGCACGCTATAGAGCTTTCGATAACGAAATTTAGCACAACACCTCCTCCCACGAAAAACCGTTTTCCTCCAATCTTTAGATAGTTATAATTAAATCTTGCATTTTGAGTACTTCGAGTCAACAACCAGCTATACTCACCCCATTTCTACAGTGACATTGACACTTCTAATCGAAACTCTTCTTCGTCGACTTGCCATGTTTACGAAATAATCTTTGTCGTATCTCTTCGACAATCTAAATCAACACAACCTCAAACCGTCCAGCAAGATAGTTCAATTATCCAACACGCCTTTCTGCAAAGGTTATCTTCTCTGCCAGAGTTTAGCAAGTGTGTTGTTTTCTTTTACAACAAAAACTGCACTAGTATGAAATGCTACGAATATTTGCGTGGAATGAAAATAATTAAGCCTCTCGTCGTGTAAAATGACCACGTTAGATTACTGAAATTGTTTGGATGGGTGAAAGTGCGATGACAGATACGGCACCAAAACACGGTATGTATCAGCATGTATACTGTAAACTATCTGGGCATTTGTTAGACTACGCCATCGGACTTGTGGACCAGGGTTGCCAGACTCCAGACCATGCTGGGAGACAAACAACACGTAAAATGAGGC
>JAODVQ020267830.1:0-12882 GCA_025400075.2 Phenganax stokvisi
CACGATCAGGTCCCATGGGTGCTTTGTCTATTTCGCGGTTCAGCATGGTTAAACACGGATGAGAGTGGACTTGGTTGAATTGGTAGACGCAAAACTTTGGTAATTTGTTTTTGTTTTTTGACTACAGTTTTTAAGATGTTTATCAGGTTAAACACTCACGAAACCATCACCTTAGTTTCCCCGAAACCCAGCAAGTTTCCTACGCCCCTGATCCGTGTAATTTAATAAATAATGCTGTGATAATACAATCAAATCTAAAATAAGCGGTCCTGGATTTATCACAAATCCCCTGTACCAAAACAAATTTTGTAGAAGCTCCCAAATTGAATCTACAGCATTAACTAATCATCCTTTTAAACAAAACCTTTACATAGAGAAGCACAACCTATTTACCGAATCGAAAATGTCCTCACGTTATTGATTGTTTCATTTAATATCCAAAAGCTTGCATACCTCTACTGAGAAATCTACTTCCCGTTTCACCAACAAGTCTTGTGATAAAACAGCGGAGCGCATATTATTCTAATGAGTTCATGCGCAATTGTTAGAAGCGTGCGTCAGTCGTGGTGCTGCGCTCACCTGTCTTGCTAGCTAGATATTGTTTCAAATTTATCAGCCCTTTTCTAAGCTGTCATATAAAATGACCTCACTTTATTCGAGCCTCACTTAGTTCTTGCAGGTTTCTGCAGCTGCAACAACAATTTTACATACAATGTACATTACAGTGGAAGAAAATTACGCAAATTCACGCACTTTTATTTCTCCACCCATGAAAAAAGTCTATTTGAAACACACGCCAGTTTTACAAATGCATATATAAGACTACAGCTAAACTAAGTTATTTACCATAGCTCCGGAATGGACAGGTGCGTATAGCGAAGCACACAGCCTCTTTAAGATTTTAATGTCAATTTTTTGGTAATTGTTCCTGTTTTGGCAAAATAAATTGCGTTAACTTTTTTGCCAATGTTTTAAAAGTTTGTCTTGGTTTGTAATTGTTGTGTGTTGTGGATTTTTGTCTTATTGCAATTTTCCGACGCGTTCCAGTGCGACCTACTTTGAAAATGGAAGCACATTATGCATCAGCAATGTGACAATTGCATGGCTGATTTAGCCTGATTACATAAACGAAATTATCGCACGCTTTTTTTATAGTAACAATGGACGGAGCCATAGTAATATACTGTTTTTTCAGCAAATGTTGTATTTCGCTTTACAAAGATTATTTTCAACCTACACGAATCAAAGTTAGGATATTCAATTTGGTATGGATATTGCTGTGAATATATTACAGACTGAACGTAGGCATGTACAGTATAATAAATAAAATTATTTTCAAAGGCATTGCTACTTTTCACCAAAATGACAACTTATATTTATGGTGAAGCGCTTTAGATTATATGCGCAGAGACATTTTGCTATATAAATAATAAACATTGTTGTTAAAACAATAGAAAACGCATTGAAAACGAAATTAAGTAACGTCCTATCTGAAAAATACGAGCATTTTTGGCGGAATTTACCTATTTTTCTGCAAAATGTGATGATAAATGTTAAATTTGAGCAACCTATTAGCAAGTTTGTATGAAAAATTGTGTTTTTGCGACATTTGAAAGAAATTCCTTCAATAAGAAAATTGGAATTCTGCGAAATGTAAAACATACCCAATAAAAAGCCAATATTAATGATGATTTTTGCAAAATCTCCTAATTTTGAACCTAAAAACACAAAATATTCTAAAGTTTTGTGGAAATGATAAACATTCTTGAAAAAACGCCATTTTCTGCAAAATTTTTGAAATACACTTTCGTCGTGATTGTGCTGACTGTCAAACACAGTAATTTACAAAGGTCAAGAAAAGAGGGTGACGTGCGTTGATGTATAGAACTGAAAGAAAAACGAAAACAATAAAGAATAAGGCATGGAAGGATGCCGAAGTTCGGCTTCCCACATTGGGTCAGGACTAAAAAACCTTAGAAAATTGCGAATCAATGCAATAAAGGATACGAAAATTCGACTTCCCAGAATTAGCAAGAAGGAAAAACATTTTAAAAGATTGCATAAGAATGTAAGAAAGAATGTCGAATTTCAAGTAGTCACAGAAATTCGTGTATTCATATAAATGGCTGCCATATAATTATATGTTGGCAAGATGTATATTTATAGTGTTGAATTGGATTTTAACATGTAGATATTCTGACCACTAAACAACTTTGTTATATATTTCAAAATGCTACTTTAGCCGAGTTTTACAAACGCTTTGAAGCTGTCAATAAAGTCAATAAACGCCAATTGAATTCTATTATTACCAAAGTCATTATTTCCAATACACTCAGTCCACGTCTGAAAAGATTATGTTTTTGTTAAGGTTACGCTATTTGTATAAGCATAAAACGAAAAAAAAACTAGCTTTATTTAGATATCTTTGAAACTAACCTTGTCATTAGTTGCACTAAAAGAATTGAAAAAGGCGTGAAAATGAAAAGGTTTACATTAAAAACTAAATGGAAACTATGAATCAGACTGCAAAGTGCCAACCGCAAATCGCGCTTATAGCGGTTTAACATCCAAGCAGAAATACCCGGTGACGCATTTGATTGGTTGGTTTTGTTCAGGTAATGAAGAGGCAATCTGATTGGTTGAGCACGGCATTTTGTTACTAGCTTTTCACGTGCTAAAGAAATGACGCTCCTTCGACCTTTGAGCTTCAAGGTGAAGTGAGAGCTGATCTTGAACCACGTGTTGCGCCCGATGGGAACCTGGTTACCGCTATGCATATTATGAACAATACCTCCAATACCTCCATAAATTACGTTGTTTGGAATATTTTTGGTATAATTTTAACGCTCCTTATCTAAGTATAGTATTTTTATTTTCTTAAAATGTTTGTGCGCTGCATGGAGTCATTGAACTAAAATAGATGGAAGGCTACCTGCATGTACAATCGCCTATAGTCAGGTGAAGCCAAATTTGACCTCCAGACGCGAATGTATGAAGGTCAAATCGTGTATTAAACGCGCGAATTTATATTGTTTGGAGAGAGACCGTCGCAAGACTTGAATTAACGGACTGTTTTTGTGAAAAAGATTTTAAAATTGTTTGTATCTGTTAGAACTTGGTAAATCTATTTGCTTTTTTACTCTGTTTTCAGTTATTTTACGTGCAATAGTAGTTTTTTGATTTCGTGAATTTTGACGAAAGAGCTCAAATGTTGATCGACCGAAAAACAGATCATCGCAACAGGGCCGGATATACTGAAGGGCAAGAGACTGGGCAGCTGCCCAGGGGTTTTCACATTTTTCAAGGTGGATTTGAGCTTTCATAGCTACCTGGCCGCGTGTTTTCTATGCGAGGAAGATCTAGGCTCTAGCCGGAGTAATATGGCTTTAAATTTCCGGCAACAGGTAGCC
Organism: Phenganax stokvisi; assembly: GCA_025400075.2. NCBI lineage: Eukaryota > Metazoa > Cnidaria > Anthozoa > Malacalcyonacea > Clavulariidae > Phenganax > Phenganax stokvisi. The sequence continues at coordinate 3,411 of JAODVQ020267830.1, forward strand.
TTCCATCTATTTCAGTTCAGTGGTTGGAGTACACTGCAGGCATACTGCAGGCTAAATGTCGCAAATTTCTGGCGATGTGCAAATATGCTGATTAATGCACTTATCAATGTTAAGCCAAAGAGGAGAGGCGTCAAAATTGATGGTTGACAGATAAAATGGTCCCCAACCTAGGAATTTGAATGATCCAGTGTCTTCAACGTGCACCATTTAACTTCATTTTTGATATTTCTCTGATTTTACTATTACATCACATGTTTTCTTTAGTGTTCAGGTTGTGTCAGATTTGCTCAAATTTTCAAACACTGTTTAGTTTTCCTGTGTTCTTCGTTCATGGCACAAGGATATTTTCCAAACTATTAACAATTTTTTGTCTAGTATGCCATAAATAAGAGGATTTACTGCACATGTACCAGCAACACGTACGACATCGCCAAACAAGAGTATCCACCTATAGTTGCCGATTAGCCACTTCTCTCCACCAACAGCGATGTAGCGGATTAACATTACAGGAGTTAAAACATTTCCAAGTCCATAGCACAGTACGGTCAAAAACGACACTATAGCACTTTGCCGAATGCGACGGTGTCTGAAGGTGCTACTGGAGGAAAATGTATTACGAGTGACGGAATCTGAGCACATGCGTTTGATGTGGTTGTATTGTTTGACGAGCCCTCGAAAAATTTTATAATAAACAACTGTGATAAATATTGTTGGCATAAAGCTCAGAAAAGATATCATAAACGCAAAAAACGATTTACGATAAATTATCAATATTTCACGATCATAGAAGTTCTCAAAGCAAGATGGTACTGAAGTTCCATAACCTATAACAAACGCAATAGTGTACACGAGACCGCAGACCGTCTTCAGTTTTCTTCGACTTATGGCCGGTTTCAAGGGATGTACAACAGCGCGATGACGAAGAACTGAAATCATGAACATCATACCTACTCCTCCGATTTGGAAAACGTAGTAAATGTTTAGTACTAAACAATAGAGCAACCCGGAATATTGAAAAAGCCATTCATTTTTAAAGTATAGGTGAATATTTGTCAGGAAGAATATAAGCAGAAATACAAGATCACAGATGGCAAGTTGCAAAACCACAAAATAGTAGTTGCTCTTCAACAAACTTCTTTGTCTGAATATGGAGATGATAACCAAACTGTTACCAAGAATGCCAAATATAACGACTGTAACCTTGAGATATCTGTATGCATCGTATAATATCGAATTTTCCATGTTTCCATGTAACGCAAGATCAGTTTGGTTGCTCGTGCTGTTGCTCTTGCAGGTACTTAAATCTTAAAACGACCGAACATGTAGCATTGAAAGGCACTGCAAAACCAGCTGTTTGCCGTGACACGTCAGAAGAAGCTTGATCAATGTTCAACAAAATATAGTCAAACCTGAACTAAATGGACACCCTTGGGAAACAAGTTAGTGTCGAGGTGCATGTCCCCATTAAAAGAGTTCATGTCACTTAGTCTCCGACTAAGATCCTGACTACCATCAGCTTATACAAAAATTAAATAACTTCATCAAATAAATTCGACTTACGGAAACTCAAATACTGTCGTTAACGTCTAAGCGTGTACACGTGATTACAAACATGTTTTCATCACGTGCAAAGTTGCAATGTTTACGCCTCAAACGTCAATGTTTCCCGCGCAAGCATTGAACTTTGTACATTGTAGAAATATTCTTCTTTCTTTAACCTTCATTTATATTTGGAAGGCGACGCGTTGCAAGTATTAGATAAATATTCATATGTTCATGATCCACGCATCTGATTAGCTATTTATTTCAGGAGCGCTGTAAGCCTAGCTGTTACTGTAAATACTGTACACAGAACGTGGCATAACAATCATAATTTTCGGTGGCACGCAATGTTATAACTAATAGCAAATAAGTATTTGAAAATATCCTAGCAAATTACGCCAGTTTGACAGAATCTCAAAATGGTCTAAAATAAACACCTTTTGGCAATAAAGGGTTTAGTTGCCAAAGTTGGACGTTTGAGGCGCAAACTTTGCAACTTTGCATGTCATGAGAACATGTTTGTAATCACGTGTACACGCTTAGACGTTAACGACAGTATACCGGTTGGCGCAAAGGACGTTAACCTGTTTTATTATAAAAGTTTGAACAGCTGCTATGAAACTACAGTTTAGTAAAACAAAAACTGGGTTTTAAAAAAGGATTTTTCATTCGGACTGAATATCGTTGCCTTTAGGTTTAGAAATGTTTAAAAGTAAAGAGGAAATTAAGGTAAAAATGTCCAACTTTAAAGAAATTTTTAATATGACGGTAATTGCTAAATTTGCTAGGTCAGAAGTAAAGTTATGTAAAAGTAAAGTGGTTCTCGATCTCACACAAACTCATCAGTTAATCGTGCGAACCGTTGACTGCTAATGAAAAATGTTTCACCCAAATACAGGGTTTCCACTTGGAAGGAAATTTCCTTCCCGAAGGAAATTCAGTCGTTTGGCAGGAAATTTGGAAGGAAATAGACTTTGGAAGGAAATTGGAAGGATTTTTGAACACTAGAAAGGAAACTGGAAGGAAATTCTATTAGTTTTTTAAAATTCATGTAAAAAGGGCAATTTAAATGGAAATAAGTAAAAATTAGCTAATTATATAGATAAATAAAAACTGAAACATTGTCGAATCTTCTAACAATTTTCATCCCTGACTTTCCCCTCAGACCTTAATGTTACATAGGAATTCAGAAATTTCGAGTTTTTGCCTACTTTGCACTTTTCCAAATTTTATTATTGTTATAAAGTGCAACTGTTCCTTAGAAGTTGAATGACAAGCTTAGCTTAGCAACTCCGATACATACCGTATATTTTCATAGCTAGTGCCTAGTCTGTGTGACTGAATTTGTTGACACTTCATGGCTTTATGGAGTTCATGCCATTTCCGTTATATAGTTTTATAGTTATGTAAGTTTGTAGAGTATTATAATCACATATTCTTCCAGTTTTGACTCAGGTGAGTTGCTTAGTGGCAATGTACCAAGAAAAAGGGAAAAAGTTAGTCATTTGTTGTAAAAATTCGGAAGGAAAAATGGAAGGAAATTTAGAAACTTTTGGAAGGAAATTTGATGAAAAATAAGGAAATATGGACAGCTAGAGAAGGAAAAAATTTTTTCAGAGTGGAAACACTGCCCAAATAGTCAATATTTTCTTCAGTCGTTTCGGGGGAACGTTGTTTACCTGGTAGAAAATGTCTTTAGTTTGCTCATGCTTGAGTAGCAAGTTGTCAATCATTTGAAGGTAAAGTTTTCAAAATAGACGAACAGCTGGACACGTAATTATTTAAATTTCAAAATGCCAAATCATTCTTCTTGTAATAGTCTATAACATAGGTATTTCTGCAATTTAAACTTTTACGCACCCGTACGTGCATGTCAAAAACGTGTAACTGGACAGCAGATTTTAGTCACCGAAGTTAGTAGAGAGGAACAGGAAGAAAGCAAAAGCGAACATTTAAGCAGCATATTAAATTTGTAACGATTCGCACTACCCAGCGTTCTGATAGCTTGTAATTAAGTACACCCTGTCCTTCCACAACAATTATACGCTCAGGAAAATACAACATAAGCCGCTTTTTGTTGTGCCGTCCATTAACTTAAGAAAGTAAGAACTGCAGCGTCAAGTTATCTGCATGCATCCTACAATGCCGATTTCGTCATGTTTGTGCAAATGAAGATCAAACCAGCTATTGCGGCTTATTGCTGATGTACACATAATTTGAAAACGATCGATTCTCACAATACACAAGACGGATCAGCTGTATATTTCCTGTCTAAATAATTTTTAATCTATAACACATCTCATAATACTGACAGTCAAAGCTGTTTCCTCGTCCGTATCGTGACACTACCATATGAAAACTTTATAAACCTACTATCATCATCATCACCCCCGTCTCTAGTGCAAAGTTTCTTCAAAACTTTGCAGTATTCTGATGAGTGGCGAAAATTCACATCAGTCATACAGTCATACAGTCAGTCATGCAGTCAGTCATACAATCATAGTGTAAACTTTCCGGGGGGTGGTACAGGTATTTCTCGTGCATATTTCTATCAGTGATTTCTATTAAAATGTTAAATAACTCTGTCAGCGCGTGCCTCTGTTTTCGCTGAAATTGCCAGCGACACGTGCTTCACAGCGAAATATTATATGCTTTGCCTACCGTAATGCTGGAAGTTGTAGGAGTGAGACATAAACTGCGATCGAGACTTTATTTCTACTGCTATAGTAGCATACACTTGATAAGTTCCTTTTATGAAGCTAAAATATGTTATGAGATTTTGCTGCATCAAAACGAATTGCGATTTGACAGAACGAAAATTCACGACAATCAGTGATAAGTTGCACTTGTAATCAGTAGCATTGAACCCATTGTTGTCATGAATAGTACAGTCAGAGGTCGGTAATCTTCGAGTTAAGCCCCTCGAGTTAAACCCTTCTAGTTAAACTCTTTTCGTGTTAAGCCCCCTACCACGCCCAAACCACACCCAGTTTTGACAAGGGCTTAACTCGAAGAAAGAAACACGTTTCGGGCAGTTCGAGTTAAGCCCCAGGCTTAACTCGAAGTCAATCAAGGAAATTGACACTCGAGTTAAGCCCCGACATTTGAAGTATGTAAACGCGAACCATACAACTAATATGAGTTTAGGCAAATTTAATTTAACATTGGCGACAGCGCTAATTTGTTCTATTTCCAGCGAGTTACCTTTAAATGTAATTTCCATAGTGAATACTGCCTCAATCTTCTTATAAACACAACCATTCGAAAGCTTATGAAATTATCTTTCGATTGACCCCAATTGTTTGGGGTCAAATATAAGCTTTCCACTTGAAGATCGTGTTTGAAGTTTCATATTACAGTCGGCTGATGCGCAAGTTTTGAAAATATTGCCAAAATTTACAAAGAAATATCAAACTTCAGCCTTCGCACTTACCGATAAGTTTTTTAGTTCACATTACAAGGATTATTTTGGTTTGATTATTATCTAAAATACCCTAGCAGAACGCTTTGAATGATTGTTTGAAAATCGGTAAATTTTGATTTTATTCATAGTTTTCCACTTTATTTATATTTAGTGTGGGAAAAGACCGGAAGCTCGCGAGCGTTTTACGCCTAGGCGACAAAAAACCACCATTTTGACGACAATTTTCCCGCGAATTCATTCCCGGGGTTTATTTTCCCCTAGGGGGGCGCAGTTCGAAGATATAGGCTCCGAAGCGCATGCGGAAGTTGCCGGCCGCTCGCTATAATTGGCAAACATGGCTGACGCAAATGAGTTTACATGAATGCTCGCAAAATTGGTTCTATTCAACGGATTTTCTTCAAATTTTCACTGTGGATAGTAAGATAAATAGGCTTTATTCTTAGCTAAAGATAAAGAATATAGAGAACCGACATGCGAAGTGCGTTAAAAGTAATACTATCGTAATGGAACTTCCGGTATGTAATTTGAGAACTTTTTGGTGAAATATGACACCTCCGTGGTTGTTTTCCGCTAACTATCGCTATGTTTAGTGTATAAAAACAAAATTATATTGACTTTGTAGACTTTTTTATGGCGGTTTTAGTGGTACCAGTTTTATAACTATCTGGCGCGTAGAACGCAAGCTATGATTTTTTAAATAATTTCGTTCGAATTCGAACGATATTGAATTACGCTGTCGCACAGCACGACCATTTTGCGTTTTTCTCTAAGAATAATTTACTATAAATGCAACGCAAGTGAAAAAGTTAACTGACTTTAAAGAGTTGGGATAAAACGCGGAAACGGAATACGGATTACCGAACGGAATGACGGAAGCGGATTCCATAAGCAGATTCTGCGAATGGGGATAAAACTCGGATTCCATATGCGGATTCACAAAAGGGGATAAAACGCGGGTTCCGTATGCGAATTCCGAAAATGGGGATAAAACGCGGAATTGCACAAAGAAAAGATAGCACGGCATAGGCGTGCGTTTTTCTTTATGGTACAAAAACTTGCTATCTAAACCAACTGTACGCAGCCCTCAAATGTCCCAGGTGTTATTAACATTAGATATAAACTAAACGAATCTTAATTAAACAAAAAATCCAAAGTGACAGATTCACTGAATCAACCATGAATGATTCACTCTGGTGTACTCAGACAAGGAATCAAGTTTCCTTGTATGTGACACAAAATTTACGACTTCGAAGCAAGGTTTAGACCTTATTTCCACTATATCCAAACAATTTGCAATTACTTAAGAGCACCAGACTCTTTCAAAAGACACAGATGCTCTGTCGTGGATGGTGAAGTAGTTCACGAGGAATAACTGCGATCGGTGGGTAAAAATAAGGTTGCTTTCTTTTGAAGTAGTGCAGTTGAAGATGAAAATAAACCGTTTCCTCTTTCAAATCGTTACATGTTCGTTACTGAGTCAAGGAATTCTCTATTCATTCGTGATACAACAACTAGATTGTAAGGTGGGATTGCAGTCTGACCGCCAGGCTTTAAAGGCTGAGCCCAACCAAAACATGAACAAACTAAAGATGGACAGAATTGTAAAAGACTTACGGAGCATGAACGAGTGGTGCGTAGTTGCATCTGCGAGAAGACTGGAAGAAAAACAACTGTAACTGATGCTATTGAAAAAGTTTGCACTGGAGGACGGTATTGTGGTGCATACTCCACCATAATGATGCAAGAATCATTTGAAAATCCAAGGAAATTTGCACGCTTAATTGAATACAACATGCTTGCTTCTCTTGTAAACGACACTCTGCTTCACTCGATTCTCCTTGTAACTTTTTTACGACAACCTTTCTGTTCTTCTCGCCAACGATGTAGCTCGCACAATACACAGACCCCAAGTTCCCAATACCAAGAGATTGAAGATTTTTGACATCCTCAAATTTAAATGTAGGTACTCCATGTTCAATTCCCCTTCTCTTAGCCAGACTAAGAGTCAGTATCTTAATTTAAAGCTTTTGGAAATACGCAACATATGAGGTAGATAATCGATCAGTGTTTAAGAAAACTGAAACTTGCATAAAAAATATTAAGCTAAGAATACCAAGCACATGAATACTGAAAAGTTATATGATACATTTGTTTAATGTGCCGTCGCCCTATGGGGCGCCGTTGTAAACAACATAATAGTACATGCAAATCTTCATTGAAAAAAGTTGCCATATCTAATTTAACGCTCTCAGTGTGTTTGCCCGCTCCAGTACTAAGTATAAAATAATTGTATATAATATACGTGTATATAATATACACTTTTAACTAAACATATGATTTGGCATGATAACCCTGCACCCCCTCTATGATTACTCAAAAGTCGAGAGGAAGAACCGTCCGTGACAGAACTTCAACATGAACTTTATTTAGTCATGGTAAACTCATCAGGCACACATATTACAATTACAAAATGTTAAAATACAAGCATACAATACATGATTAAAACACATTCAACTTTAATTATACGCCAGGTTTCCATAAGTGCCGTGGAGTAAAATACAAAATACAATTCAGCAAATAAAGTTGCTGCATGAGGCAGACTTAAATTAAAGGAAGGTAGTAGCCAGACGAAACTCAACAAGAAGTGAGTTCCACTATACCGCCAACTATAGCTAAAACTGTTTTTAAGATAGTTGGTTTGTGGTCACAGCAGTGCTAGTTTGCCACAGGTGTCTCTCAAAGTATAATTAACAACGCTACTGCGATCAACAATCATCTGTGTCAAATAATTTGGTGCTAGACCGTTTAGAGATTTGTAGACCAAAGTAGCCCTAGCAGGTCTATGCTGAGATTTAAGATTTCCCATCCAAGTTTCTTGAAAAGATAATCAACTTCTGCATCATAGTTCACTGAGGCCAGCACTTTGGCAGCACGATTTTGAAGTTCGTACTAGTGAAAAAAGGTCTAAACCTTGCTTTGAAGTCGTAAATTTTGTGTCACATACAAAGAAACTTGGCTCCCTGCCTGAGTACACCAGAGTGAATCAATCATGGTTGATTCAGTGAATCTGACACTTTGGATTTTTTGTTTAAGATTTGTTTAGTTTATATCTAGTGTTAATAACACCTCGAATATTTGAGAGCTGCATACAGTTGGTTTCGATATCAGTTTTTGTACCATAAAGAAAAATGCGTATCCCATGTCCAGGGCCGCCGAGAGAATGCCCAGGGCCCGGGTAGTTATCTTGTTCGGAGGCCCTACGATGTCATTTTTTCAAGCAGTACAGTCCAACACAGAAATTCTCTGAGGCAAATGCAAAGCAATGTTGTCGAAAGCCAGAATTAAAGCGCTTTAAAAATTTCGTAGCTCAACTTCAAGTCTAGCTCGTGTGGTTTGCGCTATTAAAGTCATTACTGCTGTCTGTTAATATAATATTACTAATGATACTATTTTTTCCCTTTAGACATCAATTTTGTAATTTTGGTGTCTCCAAATGGGGCCCCCGTTATCTTAATGCCCGGGACAAGTGGCCCCCTCTGCCCCACCTCTCGGCAGTCCTGCCTGTATCATCGTTTTTTAATGCACTTCCGTGTTTTATCCTCATTCACGGAATCCGTGTTTTATCCCCATTTGCAGAATCCGCTTCCATCATTCCATTCCACAATCCGTTTCCCGTTTCAGCGTTTTATCCCAACCCCACCTAAGTGTGTTGTTAAGTACACCAAGATGTGCAATTTTTGCACGCCTTTCTCCGCAGTTTTAGAAAAAAACACCTTGGTGTGTATGAAAACACACCTGGATGTGTACAAAAACACATATTTGTGTGTACAAAAACGCAGCGCTATTTTACACACCTTTCCTTACACTTGTTTATTGAGTGAAAGTTGTGTTAAGTAACACACCTTTTTAATACAAACACACCTTAATGTGTTTGACAACACACCTCTGACGTTTTGTTGTAAACACACCTTGTGTTATAGAACACATGTTAGATTGACACAGTTGTTTGTTTGGTATTATATTAACATTATATTCACTTGATAAATATTCTCATATATTGTATAGTGAATTAGGTGTTTGGATCTCCAACAGTTAAACATGGCGTAATCAAGTCTTAGAGCAATGTTTGAAGGCAAATAAGTTGCTCGGAATTCTACATCTATCTACCAGAAACATTACAAATAAATCAGTGCGTCGAACCCCGTACATCACCCTCGTTCAATCACAAGTCCGTTATGCAATGCAAATATTGTAACCGCAGTCCGTTGAGCTTATTTCACGATTGGAGCGCAGTAGACTGAAAAAGGCGGATTCTGCACCATTTTTTTTCTTGCTCCGCTCGAAAAAAAATAATGCAGAATCCGCCTTTTTCAGTCTACTATCATATAAACACAACTACTGAGTCAAGACTGCTGACTCAGCGTCTTTAATGGTGGACTGCTGACTCAGCGTCTTTAATAGAGGACTGCTGACTCAGCGCTTTTAATGATGCTCACTAAGTAAAGG
>JAODVQ020267937.1:0-12881 GCA_025400075.2 Phenganax stokvisi
CAGGGGTAACCCATGGCGGATCGTTTACATGATATTTTACTCGCTTTTGAGGCATGATTGTATTGATGCCAATGGTAATCAAATCAACAAGAAGTTGTGACTTGGTTTCACAGGTTGCAACGTTCCCAAGGATTGACCAATTGATGGAGTTTAGGTACCTGCCGAATTCGAACTTTCTGCTTGAGGGAAGCATTTAGCGAGGCACCATGTGCGAAAATGCTAGAGCTTGTACGCTTCGTGCCAAAACATTGTGAGCTTAAGAACAAAAAGTCGAACTCTCACAAAAACGTTCTCCGTTGAACTCGTCAGTAGAACCGATAAACACTTTGAGTTTACGTGTAGTATTAACCGAACGCAGAAAAGAGTTAAACATATAAATAAAACATTGTTAAACGTTATGATAACGACTCTCAAGAAGATATTTATTTTTGGAATACAAATCAAATATTAGTACACTAGTTCATAAACTTAAGGCTGGTTTGCACTAACAAAGTTTCTATGATCAAAGTAGGGACTTTTCACACGGAAATTCTACGTGTTGAAAAATTTGTAAAAAATATCAGAGTGAAGTTATCCAGTTCTGAGCACTGTTTAGTTCGCTTAATAAGTTTTAGCAAATGCATGAAAATTTAGGATTCACCTATGCGAAATTTTCCACTTTGATCACAGAAACTTTGACAGTGTAAACCGGGCTCTAAAGCTTTTTTAGCTTTTTTTATACAAATTCGATCATTGTATAGATCCCATGGTCTAAGACTTCAGTTGTTGTGCATTATTAAGAAAACACCGACTTACTTCAATTTGCCTGGTTTTTATTGCTTTGGCACCTATATCGCATGCAGTTCCATAATAAGTCAAAACGAGCACTACCATGGTACACAACATGGAATTTTTTTTAAATCGACAGCCGAACGCAGAAGAACACTTTTCAGACAGATTCCGTGTTTTCTACCAAGCCCCCTGGCATGGTTGCGAATAATTCTCAACAAGGGGCGCGAAATTAAATCGGGCGAATTCAAAGAATTCAATTCGAAAATGAGTACGATGCAAATTTTAATACTAGTAAGGTAGTGAAATAACGGGATTATTTATAAAATAGTTTTTCGTTTTTCTTACAGTGTTCGCTCGTGGTTTAAGACTTGTTGCCAGTTCCTTTGGGCAAAAGAGATCCGTAGACTGTTGTGATTCAATAGGCTTCTTTATGAAATCGTAGTTACTGCCCCTCTTCCTTTGATTTGGTTGTTAAAACCGTATACGGTATACATGTAGTATAAACTTAATCCACAGTTTGGCGTAATTTTTTACGCCATCCTCTCTTTAGTATAAACTTTCTACCCATAAAATCTGTATCTATATAAATATTGCGTTAAGTTTTATAGTTGTTGTCTGTGCTTCTGTGGCCTTGCCAAAGCAGCATGAACTGCCCTATGAGTATACTAGTAGTACTACAAGCACTTTTAAGATTGAAACGCAAAAGAAACTCAAGGATTTTAGAAAGCAGGACTTTCATTCCAAGCGCTTTTCCAGGTTGGCGTTTTCGACAATCGCAATCACTGCGTTGTTCTAATGCTTTAACTGGTTTGCTTCCAATAATAGTTCGTGTTAAATTTGAGACAAAGGTAATTAAAACAGCAAGTCAATGGGCAAATCTTATCGTAGACTAAATTTCGATCTTGGCAAAAAAATCTTTTCACGCCCAACGCTAAAAAGAGCATATTAGATGTAGTAAAATTTCAAAGTTTGGTGGTGAAAGTTTGGAAAATGCAGCCCTGCAAAGCTTGCAAACTTAGTGTATTTTTCCGTTACTGGCAAAATTTGTTAATATGTATATTACAGCCGAAAATGACTCCAGCATGGCAACAATTTTTGTACGTAGTAGAGAAATATACTAAATTTGAAAACGTTGCAGGGCTATTTTACCCATATTTTACAACTTTACGTGACCAAACTTTGCAATTTTACTGATCTAATATGGTATTCGAGCTGCGCAGATGAAATCACTTCTTTTGGGGAGTTGTGCACGCGGGAGTTGTTCAATAATTTGGTTTAAATATGATTCAGATTCTTTGTGTTCCACAAGCGGATAGTTTTCGTGCGTAGCAAGTTTTCTATTCGAATTGAAAACAACTGACCAGAAAGGTTGCAATACAAGCAGAAGTTGCTTCGAGTGGAAATCGGTTTTTAATGTTTCACCGCTTCACTCGAAACTAGTCCGCGATCTCTGAACCTGTAGCACATGTCATTGATTTATTGATCGGTGGCTCACATGCATTGCAAGTAGCAAATTAATAATATAAAACTAATTCATGCAAATAAATGTTTGTTCAGCATCAAGACACTGGAAGAATATCCTGGTAGTTTAAATATAGTTTTAAGGTACGAAGTATATATCTTGAAAGATTTCAAAGCAGTGGTGTTTAAAATATTTTCTAGGCACTAGAATGATATTGTTGATGAGTTTTAAAAGTCAGTTCAAATACTCGATCTCAGACTTCACTGCAATGTTTCAAAGTCCTTGAGTTGGTCGAGTATTAACAAAACTCGTCTGCACATGGGAAGTGCGTAACTACGGTTCGGTAGAATGGCCACATCGTAACAACCTTAACAAAATGAGTCTCCCGCCTTTGTGTATGCCCCATGACTGGAGGACGTTAGATTACTTACCATACATATTAACTGAGATGATAAAAAACTATAAAACTGGGATTTGAAATAGTAACAAATGAACTGACAGGGCATGCGTCTCATTGGTTAAGACGTTGGACTAGAAAATTCGTTGGACTAGAGCCTAGATTGTTGTTTTTTTTTCAATCACTTATTTATTTGAGTCTCCAAAAGTAATCTTCCTACTTGTCGTGGAACTTGTGTAATACATATTTAACATTTATGGGATGAGGTTTTGTGATATGCGATATTATCAAGGTCGAGGTAAGTGTTTTCAGCCAAGCCGAAGGTGAGGCTGACAACCCTTACACCAAGTCCTTAATAATTTCGCAAAGCACAAAAACCAAATTCAAGAATTGTTTTATTATACATCTCCCAAACAAAAGAGCGTAAAACGACGAAAAAGTTTAGTAGGCTTTGTATTTCGTATCAGTACAGAAAGGTTTGAAAATTGCTGATCCATCTCGATTCTATATAGCACTCATATCTAATGTGAAGACTGCAATATTACTTACAGTGGGCTAAACCTACAGATCACTTAATTAGTTATCGGCCCGCGGATAAGTGAGTTATCTGCTGCTTGCAAATTTCCCTATGTAACTGCAGGTTATTAGCCAATCAAAACGCACAAAGCAACCACAATGTGCAAATATGTTTTGTGACACTATAATATTGAATGTGAAAACTGAACTTCCTTTTTCTGTTTTACAGTAACATACCAAACAAGTGAAGTTTAGCGAAGATGTTCAATGATATAAAAGATCACGTTTCTCCCAAAAGATTTAGCATCGTGGCATACCTATGTATGATTATCTATGTTCAGTGTGGAGTTTATTTTACAGTAATGGTAAAATCTGTAAGAGATGACGAGATGGAAAGGTTCAGTTGCCCACTTGACACAAACTCTCTTACTCTAAAACAGCACATTGAAAAAGAATGTTTTGCAATGTACGATGAATTCTACAACTCTCCCCTGAGATTCTCCTTCTTCGTTCCCTTAAGTTTTGGTTCACTAATTGTCGTTAGTATCGTGTATTATTTCTTTGTCACCTCTCGTGTTGACGAAATAGAAAATTTCTTAAACGAATGTAAGAAATCAAAAACTTCGACCAGTAAAATGAACCATAGACAAGACAAAAATTCTTTTCATATTTTCAAACTTTATTTGGGTCATCTGATTGCTCGTTTTGTTCTTGGTATATTATTCACCATTCTACAGCAGACATTGTTGTATCCCAGTGATTTTAAAACGGAATTCAATTGCGTTTACCCAAGACGGCCAGAAGCCAATCCAAATAGAACTGCTGCAAAAAACGCAAGCGTTGATTCATCAAATGTGACATGTAAAAACTTTACTGCTCTGGATAAACAGTTTTATGGAACAATCGTTTTTGCATTCAATATGGTATATGCTGTATTTGCATTGTTAGAAGTATTTTATCTAATCTATCGTCAATATTCGGAACATTCTTGGTCTTGTGATTCAGAGTTTGTTGTGGTGTATTTTCTTCAGCAGCAATACAACCGTGAGAAAAGTCCGTTCAATGAAGTAGTCAAAGATAATTCTGCCTTGACGAAAAGCGATATTTACAGGAAAAAAGTTTTGGAAGCTTCTCTTACACCAGACATAAACTATGGGCCAAACACAACTATAGATGAAATGTTTATTGATGTTGTTATTCAAACTGGACAAGCTCCTCACAAATTTTCAAAAAACATGAATAGACATGAGATTTATGATGCCTACATGGAAGTTCCTGAAGACTCAATACGCCTAGAAAAAATTGAGGATTTATTTTACCCCAACAGGGATACTAGAGAAAAACTTCCTCGCACAATTTTAGCACTTGGTCGACCAGGAATTGGAAAAACTGTTTTGACCACAAAAATTATGCGTGATTGGGCTAAAGAAGTTGATGGATTTTATTGTGATAAAATAGCATTTTTTTTCAAATTCAGATGGTTCAATTTCGAAGAGTTACAAAATCTAACACTAACAGAATTTCTTCGTTTTGCATCCGAACTGGAGAAGGACGAATTTGAAAGTCTTTTGGATGAGATTTCCAATGAATCGAAGAACGTCATTCTTATCTTTGATGGTTTTGATGAAGGTGTTTGCAATCTCCAGCAATTTCAAAATTGTTTGGATAGGGCAAGGAAGTGTTCCAATGAACCCGATGTTTCGATGTCGGCAATGTTGCTCTTTATCAAATTAATGCTTGGCCTCATGCTGAAAGATGCCACGATATTGGTTACTAGTAGACCCAGTGCTAGCGAGTTTTACACCAAATTTACCTTCTCCCGAATTGTCGAAATTCTCGGATTCACTTCTGAAAAAATTGAAAAATACGTTGAATCTTTTTGTGTCAATAACAACAGCCCTAATCTAAAACCGGAAATATGGACTTATATCACATCATCATCAGAACGGATGAACTTATGTTATGTCCCTGTGAATTGTTTCATAGTCTGCGTCACTCTGTTCAACCGTCTGGTCGATCTAACCAATGAGAATCCTCTCCCCACCACATTGACTAAACTGTACGAAGAAGCTTTAGTATACTTCAACAAGTATCACGATCGCAATGAAATCGATAAGGATCTAAAGCAGCTTCAAGATTTGGCTTTTTTTGGTATAGAAAATGACATGCTTATTTTTGGTGGCCAGTTGGTGAATGATAAGATGGAAAAGTCCGGATTGCTGCATTGTTTACCCAGCCCAAGCTTCCAAATCCAAGCTCAGTTTTGCTTTATTCATTTAACTATGCAAGAATTTCTTGCTGCGAAGCATGTAGTGGAAACAAGCACACCTGAAAAAGTCAAGCAGTTCATTACTTGTCATTTTAAAGATAGAAAATGGCAATTGGTACTCCAGTTCCTTGCTGGATTGTTAAGAAGGAAAATGGAGAAGTTTGATCAATACAGATGCTGTGTTTCATCGTTTACAGAACATTTCGTTGTTAAAACCGATGAAAATGATCAGGTTTTGTGCTGGCTTAGTTGTGATAACGTTCTCGGCATGAAGTGTGTTAGTGAAATGGAGAATGAGAAAATTGCAACAGAAGCAGCAACGACTTCTGCATTGAAAGTTGTTACAAGGATTTTCGGGCCACCGGAGTGTTCACTTTCTCCCAGTGACTGGACTGCTGTAGTGTTTGTGTGCAAGTATTTGAAGATGTTAGATACTCTATGGATTTCAGGAAAAGAAAATTTGGATTGTTTGCTGGAAGCCACGAAGCTATTACAAGAAAGATGTATTAAAAAAGTTTCTTTAAAGTGTAGTAGAATTGGTGATTTGGGTTTGCAACATGTTCTTAACGCATTAACGAAATCAGAATGTCACTTGGCTCATGAACATTCTAAACTTATCGAATTGGATCTTTTTATGACTGATATCACTGATAATGGTTTTATGCAGTTGTGTCAGTACCTTAAAAAACGTGGGAATGGTCTGCAAGTATTAAGGGTTCAATCAGTTAATATCACCTCACGTGGCATATCTACGTTAAGTGAAGCCCTTAGGAATAAAGTTTGTAGTAGTTTGAGAGTTCTTGACCTTTCTTGCACCTATTTCCTCGATAATGGTTTCTGTACTTTGTTGAGAGCGCTGAAGGAAAAGCAGTATAAACTTAGCAAGTTATCTCTCGGTGGTTGTCCGTTCACTAGTGTCGAGAATTTGGTAGAGTTTCTCTGCGATGAACATTGTGAAATAACTGACTTAGCACTTTACTTCAGCCCAATAGGTGATACAGGTGTATCTTTTTTGTGTATGGTTTTTGAGATGGAGAAATGCATGCTTGCTAAGTTACGCCTCTCTGAATGTTGGTTAACACATCGATGCATGCCTTTTTTACGTCAGGCTCTTAGAAATGGACGGTGTAGGCTCACTTATTTGGACCTTAGTAAAAATTCTATAGGGAATGATGGTGTAATTCAGTTGTGTGAGGCTCTAAAGACAGAGCAATGTAAGCTTATTGAGTTGCGTCTTGTTAAGTGTGAGTTAACTGATGAATGCATGCCGTTCTTAGGCAAGGCTCTCCGAGATGAGCGTTGTAGCCTGACAAAACTCAATCTTGGTGGTAATCGTATATGTGATAACGGTGTACACAAGTTGTGTGATGCTCTTGAGACAGAACAGTTAAAGCTTGCGGAGTTGCTTCTTTTTAAATGTGCGTTAACGGGTGAATGCATGTCTTCTATATGTGGAGCTCTCAGAAATGGACAATGTAGCTTTACCTATTTAGACTTTAGTCAAAATGCAATAGGCGATAAAGGTGTAGTTATGTTGTGTAAGGCTCTCAAGACAAAGCATTGTAAACTATCTGTGTTGAGCCTTTCTAAATGTGCACTAACAGATGAATGCATGCCTTCTTTATGTGAAGTTCTAGCAGATGAACATTGTAACTTACTTAACTTGCATCTTACATCAAATGACTTTACAGAAAAACATTTACCACAACTCGTGGACAGTCTCGAACTTGAAGGTTGTTCTCTTGAACGGTTGGGTATTTCTGTTGGTAAATTTACTGAAGATAGAAAACAGTGGCTCAAACGAACCGAGAAATCTGAATATTGTAAAGCGAGAGGTCTTAAAATTTTATTGTACTGAAATCGTGTAGAAGAACATAAACGATGGGCTGTGTGTATTTCGAAGCTTCATGTGGCGTGGAAACTTTGTAAATGAAGCCGTAGGACTGATGCGTTTAAAGGTTAGCTCCTTGAGCGTCGTTCGAGCGTACGTGTCTCAGTTACAATAATGTGAGCTAGCGTTAAGCATCGGATAAGAAATGGGTAATAGAACACAAACCCGGAAAATATTGTATATTTTGTAGAATTTAGTACATCTAAATTGCCTGGTTGTACAAACAATTGAAAAAAGTGAAAATAACTAAAATAAGTTTTCGTGGTTTTTAAAGTCAAGATCACACGGTTTATTGAGATATCAAAAGAAATAAAGCGTATATATTTAGTTAGTATTTGTTTACTTTCACACAGGATTCAGTTAATTAGGATGCTTTTATTTCTTCTTTTTATAAAGTAGATTAGTATTTACCATTGATTTTCTAAAATATAAGATTCGAGTCGGTGCCGCACCGGAAAATGTAAACTAAGGGGTGTACAAAAAAAACGCAATCCAACTTTTAAGCGTTATAACCGAAATAATATAAATTTCTACGCCTTCATTTTGAGTTCATATTTTAGTCTTATCCCTTCTCTACTCACTGTGTCGTTGATTGTGTATTTTAAACCGTTTAGAACTGCAAAATAAGTGATTTACTGCAAGCCTTCATTTTTAGATACTTCGATTTAACGTGCTTAATATTGTGATTGCAAGCAAATACTTTCTTACAGTAACATATCTCACACATTTCAAGTTCAAATTTAACAAACAAGCAACTTTTAAAAAACTGATTAGTAGAGCTTTCAAAAACTGGAAACATTAGCCTTGCCAATTCTTCCTATTTTCAAAATTCTTGTTTCAACGTAGGATTGCGTTTTTTTTTGCACACTGTATATGACTTGTATAAGACTTGTATATGACTTGTAGTCTATTGACAATTTGTCTGTTTTGACGTGTGTGTAAAGGAAGATTCAGTAAACATCCTCAGCTTCTTTCATTTTCTTTGGAAATTGCATTATTCAGTAGCAGTTTAAGAACTAGATCTTAAACTTTACAAGGAGCCAACGAGCCTTTTCAATGCTTGAGGACTCTGAAATTTCGTTGAACTTCGAAACAGGGTGCTTAGTTGATCCTAAGCCCTATCAATTACGTAATGTAAAGGTACTAGCACTTTGAAATATTTCCGTATGCTAGTACGTTTTAAATATTCTCGACCAGTAGCGCCTTGAAAACATCTTTAATCACCAATACTTTAAAATATCTTAAGACATTAGTATCACCACACGATATTTCGGATGTTAGAAGCAAAGAATTAGAACATGAAAAGAAAATTTAAAACATTTTGGTATGAAATTCAAAATTTCATGCCCTTTCGAGTTTTTGAAAGAGACAGAGTTAGGCGTCTTCTTTCAGGTGAGTGAAAACGAAAAATTCTCCCTGCATTTGGTGTGTGTGGCCCTTGGAAATATTTCCAATCAGTAGTAACTTGAAATATTTTAAGATACTAATACCATGAAGGCTACTGGAGTATTGAGCCGCACAGACGCACAATATGATTCCATAGTCTTTGTCTGGTGGAACTGAACTATTCAGAAAACAGCTTGTAAGATCCTCTACCCAGGTAATCACTAAGATGAAGGCCAGTTATCCAAGTCCTCTTTGTCAAGTGAACAACGATTTATGTTATGTAAAAAATGTTTCTACAATTTATGTCAACGAACTTCACGTCTGAACCAATTGGCAAAAAAAACAAGCCGATACGTTTTATAGTGACCTACTTGATATTAATCGTACTAAACCAGAAACTGAAGATTTTAAAAACAGCTTTAGATAATGTGAGGCTATGCTGTGGAATAGTTTACCTAAACAAGTAAAGCAAACCATATCGTCAAGAATCTTCGAAAATTTGATAAAATAATATAGCAACTTAGCAAGTGACTCAGCCATTGAATAATCTTTTACATTAACCGGTTTTTTTAATTTGAGTGGGTTTACTTTTATTATTATGATATTCTAACTCTTCTCATAGATTTTATTACTAAATAATAATGTAACTTGTGTGAAGCCTCTGATGAAAAATCATCTGCATGGTGATAGGGGCAGGATGGTTAAATAAATATATTCATGTAAGGCGAGAATGCATATTGGTTGCGACCTTCCATGATGCACATGCACGTGTCAGCATGAATTAAGGATTAAATTTTTTAGTACCTCCACTTTGGTTTTTTTTTCAAAATCTGTTTATTTTGTCGCCTTTGCGTGGTCATTTTTCGCTTTCTTTTAATTTTTATTTTGCTTTTTGATTGACTAATTTTGCACGTATTGTGAGACATATAGCAATTTCTTAGCACCAGGGGCTGCAACATGTCCTTGACGCATTAAAACGTGAATGCAGCTTTAAGCACGAACATTCTAAATTTACCACACTCAACCTTCTTGGAAAAAGATTACTGATGCTGGCTTGATTAAGTTATGGCAGTATCTTAAAGTTCATGGAAGTGGACTACAAGAGTTACACCTCAGTGCGAATCAGATCACCTTACATGGCATGTCTGGGTTTAGTGGCGCCTTGGGTAATAAGGACCTTAAAGTGTCACTGAGACCAAAATCAACTCCCTAATGTTCAACTACATTTTAGTTCTAGCAGATTTAGATACATATAACTAACATGCATCTCAAATTTGAATCGATTTAAGCAAATGGCTCAAAAGATATAAGCTTGCAAAGTTGTCAAATTCGCGTCCGCCATTAAAATCTTTTCTACGACCTTTTGAAGAGCACAATGCAGCAGCCTTTGAATGCTCAGATTGAACTTGCTTCTTGGTAAGTGTATTCAATATCAATTTTTTTACCGTGTAGCAAAAGAGCTTGCGAGACGAGGAGTTTGATCACGTTGATATTTACATATTTGGTGTGTTGCAGGTGCGATTGCGGGAAGTGTTTACTAGATTTGATTGTGAAGCATGAAGAGTGTCGTTGCTGTATGGAGATCCAGGCATGTCGTGACACAATGTAACTGCTCAAACTCAAGCGTTGATCCATCAAATGCAGCGTGTAAAGTTTTAGTGCTCCGGATAAACAGTTGTATGGGAGAATCATTTTGCATTGAATGTTATTTTTGCTGCATTCACTCTGGGAGAAGTGTTTTATCTAATCCGTCGTCGACCTTTTGATTCGTGGTCTTGTGATTCGGAGTTTTTAGTGGTATATTTTTTTCACAAGCAGGGCAATCGTGATTATTTTCAGTTAACAAAATAGTCGTGGATAATTCTATCTTGACGATGAGCGAGATTTACAAAAAAACCCTTTTCGAAGGTTCTCTTACATACCATGGACCAAACACAAATTTGGATGAGATTGTATATTGATGTTGTTATTCAAACTGGACCAGCTCCTCGCAAGTTTTCAAAAAACATGGCTACACATGAAATCTATGATTTCTATATGATAGTTCCTGAAAAAACTGAGGATTTGTTTTATCCCAACAGGAATACTAAAGAGAAACCACCTTCGACCATTCTAGCGCTTGGACGACCAGGAATCGGAAAAACTGTTTTGACCAGAAAAAATATGCGTGATTGGGCAAAACATAAAGATGATGATACTACACTAGAGAGCATTAGCGAAATTAAAGAATTTTATCAGGATAAAATAGTTTTCTTTCATAGACTCAGAGAGTTTAAGTTTCAGCAGTTTCAAAATACAACACTTGAAACATTTCTTCACTGCGGAACCGTCGGTTTGAGCAAAGACGAATTTCAAAGTATTTTTGAGGTAATTCTAGGCGATTTAAAAGAAGCTATTTTTATTTTTGATGGTTTGGATGATTTAAGTGGTGATTTTGAGGACTATCTAGATCAATCAAAACTACTTCGTAATGAAATTACTACTCCTATGCCTCCTGTTGTTCTATTCATTAAATTAGTGTTGAGACATTTTTATGACTTTCTACAACTGTCTGGTATAATGGAGACGAGTAGACCGAGTGTTTATGATATTGACTCGAAGCTTCCCTTCGATCGAACTATTGAGATTCTCGGCTCTACAACTAATAAAATTGAAGAATATGTTGAACTTTTTTGTAAAAATGTCAACAAAACTTATTAGCATCATAAGATATCTACTGAAAAAGAAGAGAGTGGCTTGATTAAGGAAACAACTGATGGTGTCGAAGAAGTGGACGAAACTCAAGCGATGATTACTGATGATAAGAAAAGTGATTTGGAAAGAAAGATGTGGGCTCATATCTCATCATCCTCGCAAGTCAGAAATTCTATATTTCTAAACTCGAAGTCAGAAATTCTAAGTCAGACATTTCTATATTCCTGTAAATTGTTTCATAGTTTGTGTTCCTTTGCTGCAGGGTCTCAAAGATTCAAGTAATGACACTGGTGCTCTGCCAACTATATTGACCAAACTGTACCAAGCAGCCGTAGTTTACTTTAACAAGCATCACGGTCGAAAGGAAAAGACTGAATGTCGTGAGAAGGTTTCAAAGGATCTTCAACAGTTGGCTCTTTGTGGTATGGAAAATGATCAGCAGCTGGTTTTTGATGACAAATAAGTAAATGAGCAGATAAAAAGGTCAGGGTTGCTGCATTTTCTTCCTGCATCGTTTTTTCATAGTCAAACTCAGGTTTGCTTCATTCACTTAACTGTGCAAGAATTTCTTGCCGCAAAGCACATAGGGGAAACAAAAACACCTAAAGAGATCAAGCATTTTATCACTAGTCATTTTGAAGAACGCAAACTTCATCTGGTGCTGCAGCTCCTTGCTGGATTGTTGGGAAGGAAAACTCAGTCATCTTGTTTATACAGTTGTTGTGCTTCATCATTTACAGAACATTTCGTTGTTGAAACTGATGGTGATGATGTTGTTTGCAAAATTACTCCTGAAGCTGCTCTTTGCATGAAGTGCGTTAGTGAAATGGAGAACGATGAAGTTGCGGTGGAAACTGCGACGACTTCTGCTCTGAAAACTGCAACCAAATTTTGCACGTCTCCTGGTTGTACACTTTCTCCCAGTGACTAGACAGCTGTAGTGTTTATTTGCCAGCTTTTGAAGATTTAACTAGTTTTTACGTTCAAGGAACAAATTTAGATTGTTTTGGGGCTGTAATATGTCCATGATGCGTTGAAGAGTGATTGTCAGTTAGATCATGAACATTCTAAACTTACTAAATTGAACCTTCCAGGGAACAGAATTATTGATGTTGGTTTATTACACTTATGCCAGTATTTTATCGTTCATGGAAGTGGTCTAGAAGAGTTACACCTCGGTGCAAACCAGATCATCTCAATTGGCTTGTCTGAGTTTACTAACGGCTTGAATAATGGGGCATGTAGTCGATTGCAAGTTCTTGATGTTTCTAATAATGGCAATGGTAATGATGGTGCTTGTAAGCTGTTTCATGCATTGATTGAAAGTCAGTCTAAACTTAAGACTTTAAACCTTGGTCGCTAAGACTTTAAACCTTGGTCGCTGTTGCTTAACCAGTCATTGCGTATCATTGCTGGTAAAGGCTCTTGTTAACGTATATCTGCTCTAACATTCTGGACATTGACATTTTTGGTAATATTAGTTGTTAGTATCATT
>JAODVQ020268043.1:0-12880 GCA_025400075.2 Phenganax stokvisi
TATGACAAATGCATTTTTTCAAAAGCTGGCGCGCTAGCTTTTGAACAAATCCATTCGTCATAGAAAAATGTGGCAAAGTGACCCGTACAGACAGGCTTATAAGCCTTGTCACATAAAATTTTGTCATACAAAATTTACTCGTCTGTAAGAGGCTTTATACCGAAAAGACGAACTCGTCGAACAGCTCTGAAATTTCTCTTTTTGATACCGGCAAAACGCGTGTAAACTTTGTACATGTTTCGGTTGAAGCCTTCGAAGCTTACAAATGGGAGATTTATCCATAAACTGGTTGCAAGGCTTGATTGATTGTGACATATATCGTGGACTTTAAAATGTTTGTCACGGTTTTGCCACTTGTACTAGAAATCTAGAATACGTACATATATGACAAATAGCTACTATAATAACTTATTGTTTTTATGTTACGTGGTCAAATCTCGACGACGCTTCCGTTAGTATCTTCAGTATAGTGCGATTATGAATTATGATAGTTTTGCTGCCAGCATGCAAAAGTCTTTTAGACTTCCAGCCTTTATCTTAAGAGGTACCACCCAGGAAATGAAAAGCCACTCCTATCTAATGCTATTGTTGACCACTAAGTGTTGTCGACACACCATTGAGACGACCACATATGTAAACCAATAAGTATAAGGACTTTATGCGGTTTCATACTCATATGACCTGAAAATTCCAAATTTTCCAGGTGCCCCAAAATATGAATTCTTCGATAATCAGATGAGTTTATACAATCCAACACATTTTATGACTTTAGTCTTCTAATTTTGCATACTAAGTATATTAGATTCACAAGAGCACGTAATAATTTAAACTTCACAGCGTTTGGGATCCCTGTACATCTAGAACACGGCTCACCCGAGTGTTACAATTAAGTGCAACCAGAAAAATACATCAAAGTAGACTTAAACACCAAGCTTTGTTATAGGAGCACGACTATCTTTTGTAACAAAACTTGATGTTGCACTCTGAAATACCAAATTAATTGTACTCATCAACGTAAGTCAGTAATAACCCTGAGAACTTCCGATGAGTAACTCGAATAAATCCTCGACCAATTCCTAAACCTAGTTAATACGTCGATTTTAGAACCGCTTATAAGGAAACGGGATTGGAAATGATGTAAAATAATAGTGAGTACTTCGTTTTTGAGCCAATTATTCCTAAATACGAAAAATGATCATACCACCCAGTCAAACAGCCGAACAACCAAAAAGAGGGAAAATACTTGCTTCAAATTGAATATTAATGTCCAGACTCCAGTGACAATGTCGACGAGTGGTCGACGACTAGATGAAGTCGAGGGAGATTGATGTTACAACAAATACGAAAAACAAGTTGCGTATAAATACTTCATTTATAAACAGTATTATGACTATAGTATATCACAAAATATAAAAGACATCAACACTATAAACTTTAATGCACAACTTCGTTGTCGCAGAAGTACAACAATCAAATTTCCTTATTCTGACGCCGTGCTATGCCAAAAAAACGCACTTTTCCCTGCTGCCAAACTTTTTACATCAATGCAGAAGCCAATCATAATATTTTAGTTCAAATTCAAATTGAGCCACAATGATCGTTGTTTGTGTGGCAGCAGTTTGATATAAGAGCGACGTTTTTCTGCATGCAATGAGCGCTTGTCATAAACACAGGATAAGTTTTTATTGATCCACATTTTGTAATGAGTCCAGCTCAATATCCAGTGATATCTATACTAAAAATATCCCGCTTAGATTTCCTCTATGGAGACCAGCTCTTTTGACCATAAGTCGTGTAACAGTATCAAGGTCAGGAATGACAAGCAAATCACAGCCGAGTTATATATATACCTTAATTAACAAAACATGCATCTGGCCTTGGTCTTGTATTGCAAAATAATTACGCCATAATGACCCTGGTAGAACTATTTGTTCCATTTTTGAAATCAAACTTGTTGCACAACATTCCCCCCAATTATAGCACACTAAAATACAGATTCCGAAATGGTCATTCTTGGCATATTTGAAACAGGACGAGACCAGATACATCCTGAATCTGTTTTAGAGCAACAGATGTTTGACTAAGGCATTTTAATATAACTTTCATATATCTATATATTACTCTAACTATATTTACAGATGTTCCAATTTATCTTTATACCATAAAGGTCCACAAACATGAGATTAATACAGTGCTCCCTACTATAGGATGAAAGATTTAAGAATATATGCAATAATTGGATCTTACAATATAGATCTTGACATCCTGTGGCACTTAAAAATGTGCTTACAAAGTATTTTCTGAAAACCCCCAACAAAACTAGTACTAGTGGGTGGTAATACCACCAAAGTAACCAAGCAGCTGATAAAACTCAGTTGCTGGTACTACTCTACTGATCGCAATATACAAATGTAAACCTGTATATATATTATAATCAAAATCTCGATTATAAATACTAGAAGGCTATGCAAGACAAAACATTTGGCTTGTTTGGCCTTGGAGGTTAAATTACTTTCAGGAAAGCGGATGCAATGATTCCCATCACTGGAGGGAGCTAAACAGTGTGCTTGGCACTTTGCCAGCTCTGATGTGAGCTATTTTTCACTATTAATATTTAGCTTATACCATGCATCGCCCAAAGATAACGCAAAATGGTCATCAACAGAACCAGATGGTGGAGTAAAATCAGAATACTCAGCCCCCAGACTTCTTCTAAAATGTTCATCAACTACTGGGTCTGCAGGTCTTGATGATGTTAAGGGTAGCGATTTTACCTCTTTTCGAAGTGGTGCTTGAATTTCTGGCACATTGTAATCAAATGGTACACCAACAATTGTATGCGGTCTCCGTTGAAGGTGTGTCGAGGTGATGACGGATCGTCTTTGTTGAGGCCGTATTTCTTCATAATAACTACTCCTTGGTGACATGCATAGGAGAGGAGGTGGACCAGACATTGGTCTAGCTGGATATGCTGGCTGTTCATCAGTCCTAGATAATATGATATAAGATAAAAAATATTGCTTGAAAGATGCATGATGGTATGAAACAGTATATTTTAAAACCGCAACAGCATTCACATGCAAAAACGTCAGTGACAAGCCTTGCAATAGTGGTGAATTCCAATGCCCATGCAAAAATTATAATCAGCTACATTTTGCTGCATGAGGTATCTTACAGGACTTGAATGAAGTTCTAATGGAGGGCTGACGATGGTTATACAACTGCACCTGGTAGGGTTTCAAAAGCAAGTCAAAAACCTCCATACTCAGGTACGCTATAATTATTCTCAATGTAACCATCAACAAAAACTTTAATATTAACTCCATGGAGCAAAAATACCACAAAAACTATTAGTATTTTAGTATTGGCATTAGTACATCTTTGGTCTTTCCTATGGCTACGCACCACGCAACAATTAAGTGCTTTTCAATAATATTTCCAATCAGTGTCATCGCCATAATACAGCTATCTGCAATATTGCCTAAAGCGATTTACGTAGCCATTGTTATATTCCTATATTGTCGTAACGCAATAGCATTGTATTCAAATTTAATACGAAATTGAATAGCAACGCATTCTTGATGGGAGTGTGCAATCAATTCATTTCCCCATTTTAAGATTGCTATTGAGATTCTTGCATTTGTCGCGCTTATAAGTATTTCTTTTATTCCATAACTTGACAAAAGAGCAGAGAACGCAGGGCGGTAATTCCCTGGCAATAGACACGAAAACTATTGCCTTCCTTTCTGCCTATATTAGGGTAAAATGCATTTTCGACAAGCAAGATCTCAGGTTACGCTAGAAATTAAAATCTTTGCGCCTATCCGCCACTTACAGCGTTTGGGTCGAGATACACTTCATCTTTTTTTGCCGGTACACGACCTGTTCTTTGGCCTCTTCAATTTCCATAGACTGTGTTTGTTCTTTGAATTCCATCGCCTTTGATAAGAGAGTATCGGATCTGGGTACAAATGTACTTTCCATACTGCGATCGAAACCTAAGATGGAAAATAGAACTATTAAGATTCTCGTTACCAAAACAATCCAAACATAAATGCTTTATGAATTCATGAACTTGTAACATAAAAAGACCACAAAATTTCAACATTCCTGAAACTATCAAACTTTGGCGTGTTCTACAAACTATCGAAAGTACATGCTCGAGTGAACAGACATTCGGTTTTGTATTATAACAAGACGGCTTTTGATTTCAATCTTAAATTCAGAAGATATTTGAGGGTAGAAAAACAGAACTAAGTAAACCATAGCTCGTCTTAAATCGCTAGAATCTGAGAATAGAATTGCAAAACATACAAATCGAAATTCCTCTCAGCGGAAGAATGTAGCACCTCGCGTAATATCTTTTTAAAATGTCACAATTATGTATTCCTAAAGTCATAAACAGGCCTGACTCTACATCATGAAGCTATTTAATTCAGTACAAGTTTTATTAACGATCGCGCTCAACTCTTGACCAACGTGTATTAAAGTTTAAGCAAGTTTCTTTAAAATTTCCTCAGGTGAAGTCATGTGGTTGCGATGTTACCCGATGTGGCTTGGGACCACAGAATACTCATAAGAATCGTTGTAAATGCTTTAACTTCCAGCCGTTTATCTTACACAGAAGCTTTAGTGTATGTACGCACAGACAATGGAATATCTGAATACGAGCAAATATAATAAAAAGGATATCGGTATTCAAAATACTCATCTAATTAAGAGAGCATTCCAGAGTGATGTGATGAATTTTATAAAGCGAACTTACTGTCTACAGGTCGTGCCTTGATAATCTCTGTTTCTGTTTCAGTTTCAACTAACGAAGCTGCTCTTGACAATACATCCAAGGAGGTCTCTACTTCCATTCCTTCCATGTCGAAGTCTTTGTTTCCTCGCGTAAGAAATTAGTACTTTCGTGATTTGCAGTCTGCGGGTGTTACAAGCAGAAATTCCAAAGCACTACAAGAACGCAATCTCGAATTCTTTACCACAATACAATAACAGTTCAAGGTCAAATCCAATACTGGTAACAGCGCAGCAGTTACGTTGTTCTTACGAATATAAACTTCTAATTCCTTCGCCTAAATGTTGATAAACCGCCCACAATTTCACCTTCCTTAGCGCAAAGCACAAGTCGTCAAAATGTGCGAAGAATGTTGGGCACGATTATTTGCATGCTCGTTTTTGACGTATACCGCAATGTGATTGGTTGGGAAGGAACATATCATTTCCCGAGACACCCCATTGGCTTCGTATGACGTCAACAGTGTTTGCGGGGAACATTCTGACCTTGCTAATCTCGTCCCGTAATAACTGCTGAAGCTGCTCTTCAAGCACTAAATATGCGTTTGGACATCGCAGATAAACAAATAGCACTTGTTTTGCATGTGTTTTTAAAATACCTTTCGCTCTTTTTATAGCATCAACTTTTTTTTCAGAGACTCGGCCAAGCGATGCCTCATTATCCTCTGAGTTCTGGGCTGGCAATTTTCTTTCTCAAAAAAAAAACTCCACGAGAAAGCGAAGCATATAATAGTACGCACTTTTTAAAAAAAGAAGTTTCATGTCATAAAAAATCGACACATGTTTCTATTAAATTAACAAGTCTATCTTTCTCTACTTAACCCTGACCTACTGGGGCAAGACCATCGAAACTTGACGCGCGCGCTTCAAATGTTTCTTAGTAACGATACTAAATTAATTAAAAGCGTTATGTAAGCAGGAAAAATAACAAAGAATCAAAGATAAAAATATGATGAGTTTAGAGAGAATTTCCTGATACATTTATTGCAGCCAAACTAACTACTGACTTTAACCAAAAGCGTAACAAACGTCAAGTTCTTCTCCAGTAACTTCCTAAAGGCATACGTTTCTCCGTTACCCCCAACAAATCAGACCTAGGCAATTTTTCGCTGTCTGACTCAGTCATTTGATCTTCCTTACTTATCCTGACATATACACAGCTCTCGCAATACTGCACTACAATACTAAATTTAACATAACGCATTGCACCCTAGTGGTCGAAACAAATCAATTTCGCCACAAGCCACACAGTTGAACCTAGCTCAAGTCATTTTCTCCCATATTCATTGAACGCAGTATGCCGATTGTTGACAGATATCTCAGAAAGTATGCAGAGCAACAGCGTTTTAATTTTAAATTTAGTAAGGCTATTTATAAATCAGTAGGCTCTCGAATTGCAAATATAAACACGTAAATCGAATCACGAGCCCACCAAAAAGATTAATGCAAACAAGTGATTGACAAGCGACTTGACCTGATTTCCATCAAAAAATTATGACCATGAATCAAAAAGGTGTTTATAGTGCGCAATAGTAGACAACTCTGCGAGGTGTGAACTCGGATGAGAAAAATATCTAAATTTATTTAATTCCTCTGCGTCAGACACTGAGCTTAGCGATTTGGCTTGCATCCATAGACTGGAAGAAGAATGCCTTATTTCTCACATCAGGTAAAAAATTGAAGGAACGAATGGACGTCAGTTAGAAACACTATCACAGGTTGACACCGCATCTTTTTGCCTTTGCGCGACATCAGCTCAAAGTCAAAGGAACGGTATATGATATTTGATAAATAACAACTAAATTCTACTATTGCCTCGAATTGTTGGCAACATTCTTTAGAATTACAATTGACGCTACTTATGTAATTACAGCATGCTTTTCCAGTAGAAACTGGTTTTCCTATTTCTTTGACTCTATGCAAAGAAATAAGCCAATCTACCCAGACAGAGCGACTGGCCAAAAAGTGTTCAAAGATATCTTTTATATTTCCTGTAACGATGATCATTGAAGGGCAAATCCATCAACGTTGAATAAGGAAATTTCGAAAATCCTTCAAGATTTAATTAGAACAAGTGATGATTTTCCACACTAAAATGAAAAGCAAATGCCATATCGTACAAACGTCTTCTTCAGCCTGCACGAAAGGCATCGCAGACAAAATGAACGACCCTATCAATACGGAATCAAGCAAAAAATAGGAAAAGGAAGGAAAACGATTCTGACAGATTTTTGTGAGTTGTGACTAAGTCCACGAAAATCAAAATGAACGTCGACATAAGATTGAACGAAACCCGTTTTCAGAGGATCGTTGTGTCAAAATGTATTTGCCTTTACGTTTATTTGTGATCTCAATAAAACATCTTCTTTATAAATTTATTCCTTCAATTGGACGGAAATCAAGTTATTTGCTGAAGTTCCTGCGCAAAAAGTTGACCAGCATTTTTTCTCTTCCCTTTCTACACTGGCCAGTCAAAAGAACGAACAAAAGACTGACATCGAGTAACAATGCAGTAATAGTCTTTTACGGCTTCGTAATGAGGCTCTTCAAAAGCGTTCGATAAGAGTGTGTTACTGTATCTGCAATCACACTTTTCAATGAATTGAAAATATCCCTATCTTTCAGCAGACAATACTATTGCAGAACCACTGGAAGCTACAAATTTAGATAATAAATAATCAATAATTATCTCTAAATATAATAATGCAAAGGTACTTTATTAAATAGTACTCCTTCAATTCATTTGCCATTAATTTTAATACCTAAAATTCCGCAAAATCCGGGAAGCTGCAATTAACACAAACTTGGAGACAAGGTGCCGAATTTAGCGTTTCTCTGTTAATAAAGAGCACTCAGTATACTCGATGTACCGTCTATAGTCTTTTCGATTTCTCGTTTCTATGTTCTCGAACTTGCTGTCTGCACTGCTTGACAAACTGCAAAACGCGCAGCTTAGACACCAGACCGGAGGTGCGAAACTAGGACAGACTGGGCTGCATTGTTTCAACTGAAGACAAAGAAGTTTCTTTTCTCTTGAACAAAATATGATGTGCAGATATCGTATGCTAAGATAGGATCTTGATAACAGTTGTTTAAGCTAAGAAACATTCGTAATACACAACCAGCGAGGTAACATACCATCACGTGTCTCAGTAATCCAATATATTTACTTTGTCTTAGATGTACAATATAATCATTCGATGCATGCATAAGAATAAACGCAATGCCTATAAATACAAATTCTCACATATAGATCACTTAAAGTCTTTGTGTTCAAGTCTTTATTCTTTGCCTGTACAACACATGTCAATATGCAAAGTAGGTCACGAGACCCCACCACGGTAGTAATTAGGTAGTTTTTGTCACAGTATGGTCCCCAAAAGTTGAAACTGACCAAAATTCCAAATCCTTCTAGAAGCTTTGTCCTTTGAGGAATGTTGTTTGTTTTCTATTTTACTGCAGTTCTATTTCCGTGTACGTTTTCCTGTTTATAATATAAGTCAAGAGCGTAATCTTTAACAATCATGAACTGCCGTCTGTGATGGAGTAGTAAACATATCGAATGATCTCGCAATGCTCTTGTTGTGGTGCTGCGTTTTGGCAAGCTGTTGTTCACGTTTCACGAAGTGTTACGTAATTCAATGTTATTCAATGTAGATAGATAGATCGATGACACTCGATAACGTTTTTTCCGCTTTGTTTTTTTACCGAATTAACGCGCGGGAACAACTAAGTGTAAAACACAGGTTAATTATATGTACAATAAATGCATACATTCAATGAAAGAGACAAGTAAATATAAAATTTAAGGATGAATTGTGTCGTCAATGAGCTGTAGTTAGAATTGAACCCAGTCAAAGTCAATTTCCTCTACATTCTTATGTAAATGGAACTTTAGCCCGTTTAAATAGTTTTCCATCTCTTTCTTTAAAAATGTCATGGTCATTCTGTTTTGAGCTAGAAAATGTTTCAGCATTAGTAGGTCTTGCTAATTACTAATAGTTCATTATCACTTTTTTGTTTTTGCGTCATTCGCATTGTTACATTTGTCAGCTTCCTTACCAGAAGTGGAGCTAAATGTGATGATAGGCTTTTCATCAAATATAGGTTTAAAAAAAACCATGACAGTTTATACTGCGCACGAAACTCCCTGTTTTCTTCTTTTTTGTTATTCGCTTTCCTTTTGTTGACATGCACAAGTGCATAAACTTTATTTACATAAAAATGAATCGACGACATGACATATGTTTGTACGTTCATTTTTCTACTTATTTCGTTTGCATAACTCATTTACGTGACTGCAGTATTTCAATGTTTGATAACAAATTGAATCGACAACACAAGACCTGCATCCATTTCTGAACGCACCTAGCGTACGACAAACATCCGCATTCTTCAATCTTCTTTCGCTGCGGTGGTGCCACAGCTGCAAAAGTTGCTAGAAATTTTCCAACTTATTTGTATCCCGTGCGAACAAAATATCTTGGCACATTTAGCAGAAAGATCCTAGAAGGGCAGCGACAGTGCTTTCGCCTTAAGTAACTATGTTACTAGGCAGGTTGATGTAAGAGGTATCTGATCACATTGCTATCCAATTCCTATTTGTTTGTGGACCTTTATACAGATTTTCAAAGGAATGTTAATTTTCACCCAGAGAGGTTTGGCTAAGTGGCAAAATTGTGTTTCCAACGCAATAATTAGAGACTTCAACTTTTCAAAAAATTTTACTCCATTGTTTTTGTGGAAATTTCTGTTTTATTTATTAGATATCTCTGGAAAAGCTTTTTATTAATTGCTACTTTTCACTGATTTCAGTGCAAATTGCGCAATTATTAACTTTTTATTAACCGAGTGCGATGTCTTTACCGAGAAATATCGGACGAGGTGTACGAGAGAACCACGTCCGATATTTCTCGGTAAAGAACGAGAAAGCGATGTTAATAAAAAGTTTATCATATCGCGTTAGATATTTGTACTTGAAAAGAACAGGACATGTATTTTATCATATTTGAAATGTTTACATATTAGAAGCGTGGTACACATTTGGTCGAAGAAAAGAAAAATTACCAATATATGGCATCCTTTCCATTTGAAAAACAATTACAAATCTTATCAACAATAAAAAATGTCATTTTCATGTTTTGCAAAACTTTTGCCATTTATGGACCACCAAAAATGCTTTGAAGCCAATCAAAGCGCGCTATTCCACCGGAAGTGACGTTACCATATAATAAATAGTAGTTACTGTGTCGCTACAGGCAGATATTACTTTTTTGTAACCCATCCTGTCAACTTTTCCTGTAAGAAGAAACAGGAGTACTCGAAGAATGGCCACTATTTTCACCAAAGTAGCTGACGAATTCCTTTAAATATGAGAAAGTTGAGTCTGCGCTAAAATTAAAGTCACAACCTCATTGGTGAAAGGCGCTTGTATATAATCGTGATTTTTACTATATTTTCGTGAGATAGCTGTTTTCATTATGCTACTCTGCGAAACTCTGTGCATACCTTCATAGTGATAGCTCATAATGACATTTGCCCCTCAGAATCGTCTGGATTTCATTTATTAATTTGCATGGTGCGCAATTACCACTTGTTACTTGATATACACTACACACGTGTAACATGCCTTTGAACTACACCGATTACCACAAATACGCGATAACTTTAAGTGCTGGGCTGAAGCAGGTCAATTAAATTAATTGAGAGCAAGTTATTTGTCTAATGTATTTTTGTAGCGTTGATGTTGAAGGGCGACTATTAGGTTTACAATTAGAAATTCTGACAGGCATGCGCGTCCATATAATTGCAAGTCTGTCAATGGATCAATTTTCGTAAAGGACTGTGGATACATACATAAAACACTATGTCCAACCACTGATATGTATACATCTGGACTGCTTGCTTGGCGTCAAAAAACGTGGCCCAAGATGGCCGAAATTATGAGAGTATTTACTTGTGAAGTCGTCTGCTGACCAAAATTGCCGACTTCATTTGAAGTGTCGTCGATGTCACAGTACTCTCATATTCGTCAGCCTTCGTGACTATGACTTGACAAGGCAAGCCTCAAATCAGCACAGGAAGAAGCAGTGCAGATTATATATTTCAAGTGTGCCCAACTCCTCAATAATCATATCATATCAAATGGTTTAAGTCTATAATCCTTAACACAGACAACAATAAAAATTAAAGAAAATTAAATCTGATTTTTCCACTGATACATTTGATTCTTGCAAAAGTTGAGCCTGCACGACACCGACAGCCATCATCATGAACTGAGATGTAATGACGAGTAGAAGGCTTTCGGTATGTTCACCACCAGATATTATTTTAACCAAATTTTGGTTCAAGACCAACATGAAGAACCAAGTTCTGGTAAGTAAGCTTGGCTAGCGGCTAGGCCGATAACCTCAGTACAATGCTGGACGGACGCACGGCAAAAGTACTAGTCTCTATTTCAAGCCCTGTTTCAGACGTCTTTGACACTATGGAGTTCATTTAGAACAGTTCTCTGTAAATGATTTACCAAGTTCGATGAAGCACTTCAACGTGCTAAGACGATTTAACTATGCTCATCTTGTTCTGTCTTGCCTTCGTTCAGCACTTTCAGTGCTTTGATCAGAGAACTTACGATGATTTTCCAAACCGAAGCACTACAAACCAAGAGGTGAGAGTATAGAAATGAATGATTGAGAAAGTCATCGACGAAATTCGCTAGAACTGAGAAAATAGTT
This sequence comes from Phenganax stokvisi, assembly GCA_025400075.2. NCBI lineage: Eukaryota > Metazoa > Cnidaria > Anthozoa > Malacalcyonacea > Clavulariidae > Phenganax > Phenganax stokvisi. The sequence goes on from JAODVQ020268043.1 coordinate 11,535, forward strand.
GGTGGTGTTTGTAAAAGAAACCTTTGCTCTGGAAACGCGTAACCAACTTTGATTCGAATATATCCAGGAGATTCTAAATATTATAAGAGTACAAATTGACTTAATTTTCAACTTCTTATTTATCGAGCACGAGGTCCGATATTTCTCGGTAAAGACCAAGTGAGCCAGCGTTTTACAAACTTTTGCCGTTTGCTGCAGGAAATTTGTTTGCTGTTTTTTGTAATGGACCGGCGTTCCATTACAAGAAAGTAATGGACCGCTAAAATGTCTCTAAGCCAATCAAATCAAAGCGTGCTATTTTACCGGAGGTGACGCTTGCCATATAATAAATATGTACGAAAGATCTTATTGTACTTTTAATTTGAATTTTTGTGGTTATGCCATTTTCATCACATCAATGTCTATTTTTCATCAGGCAACGGGATATTTAAAAAAAACAAAGTAATCACAATTCAGCAGCTAAAAGGTGCATCATATACGGTTTAGTTTTAGGCTCTGTGTGCAGCTCGTTTTCGAGCGTTTTCAAGCACGTTTTTGTTGCATGCCATATATAGCATGCAACTTTCATACAGAAAATGAATGTCCGAGCTAGTGATCACGTGGTCAATACATTGATCTGTACATACAATCAGTTTCAAAAGTCATGGGACAGATGTCTCAAATGCTTATTACATTCACAACTCTCTCTCCCCTCGCCCCAATCGTTGTGCACTCGTTTTGGGCTACATTTCATGTGCAACGTGTTAGTCATATTTTAAAACAAGATTTTGACTGAGGGAGCAGGGGTGGAATGGGAGAAATAGCGATAAACATCCGACGTAGCAGAATATTTCTTGACACACTGTCATGGGACAGTATTTTTGAAACTGATTGTAGTTACAAACTGAGATCAGACAGAATAAAATAAACTATCACGGAAGCAGTCAAGTCGAGATCAAAGAAGTACAGTTGCAATCAAAATTATTCAACCCCTCTCTACAAATTATGGTGTATGACATGAATATATGTTCCAGGTGTTTCTATTGAACAAATCACACAAATAGAGATAAAATACTTCAAACAAATTATTTATTACATTGCTTTCGTCATACTTGACAGAAAATACAACTTTGAGTGACTACAACAGCATCAAAAATATCTAACCCCTCTTCAGCAAGCATCTTCAGTACGTAGAAAAGCATCCTTTTTCATTATGCCATGCTTCAAACGTGATTCATAGCTAGCTATCAGCTTTTTGCAGCATTCAGGAGGAATCCTAGCTCATTCCTCATGGGCAAACGCTTCTAGTTCCTTAAGCCCGTTCTCCACCACGCGAATTTGTTCGCGCGAAGAAGAAATCTGGCAAC
>JAODVQ020268149.1:0-12880 GCA_025400075.2 Phenganax stokvisi
TACTAAGGTCACATAGCAAATAACTATGATTAATTGTACTTACTAAATATGTATGAATGTGTGTGTCTGTGTGTAACTAATATGTCTTTTAATCATCTATTAATATGCTACATATTTGTAAATCTTCTCATTCATCTCAGAAGTAATACTCACAATTTGCTTCTTGAATCATTAACTAATAGTACATTTAATAACAAAATAGTAGGAAAATATTTCTTTTAACAAACTATTTCTTTCTTTTGCTGGGGAATTCTATGTAAACTCGTTTCAAAGATTTTTCCCATTGCAGATAAATATATTGTTTTCACCACATTACAGAATACTGTTCACAGAATTGTATTTGGATCGTTCGTTTTCTCCCCATTCACGGTTCAAAAACTGTGAAATAACTACTGTATATTGAAAGTATAAACAAAACGCTAATTTTTAATCTTAATTTTCTTCCTTTTTTGACGTCTGTTGGTGCACTGGAAGCAGGAAAGGGCTGATTGGATCGATGAATTTGCCGTTTCCCCAAGTTCCACGCCATTTTCGACCTCCATTTTATTTTACTCTATTTAAAGTTGCAAGATTTTTCTCTTCAGTGTGAGACTATTGCCACGTGACTGGTTAATCAAGCATAAAATAATAATCATTGATGTAAAATATTGATATACAGTACATTTAGTATTTAAAAATAAATGTAAACTTACCTGTGGCTCTGTTCATCTAAAACAAAGATGTATAAACATTTTCAAAATACAGTAAGTCTCTGAAATAATGTTCATAACTGAAATACGCAGAAAATAGACTTTTCCTAAAGACAATTTCTTACGGACACGTTTTTACGGACACTTTCTTTTCGAGATTGTTTTACGAACAAGTTCTTATGGACACTTTTTTTAAAAAAAACAAAACCAGTTCTGAACTATTGCAATTTAATTAAACCATTTAGACTCTTGCTCCTAAAAACTTTTCTCTTTATTAGGGTTGTATTGAGGTGGCTGCTTAGGGTTATTCACATAGCAGTAGACTGTTGCATGTACATAAAAAACTGGGGCCAGTTGTTTAAAGGACAGTTAATTCAACCCAGGGTTTAAAAGGATTTTCACACCAGCTTTGGGACAACATCGGACACCAAGTGTCCGATAATTTATCGTGCATGTATAATTGAGATTTAACTCGCTTCCAATACCCGAACGCTCAGTAGCAGGTAAACCGGCAGACTAGTATCCCGAATAAATTGGTTTACTTTTGTTTGCAAAAATGAATAATTTTTTTGTGTTTCTCGTATTCTGCGGTAAATGATTATTCTTGCACAGTTAAACACATATAAACTAGCAGAGGTGCAAATGAACTAAGGGGTAGATTAAAATATGTAGCTCATGCCTGGCATTTGAGCTGCCTTCCTATTCGCTCAGACCATGTGCGTTTAAACCTTGAGGCCGCGTCTCAGCAGGTGGGTTCGGTATTTGATGCAGCCGCTCAAATGCTAGGCATGAGATAAATATTTTAATCTACTAGTTAATTCATATGCCTCTGCTTGTTTGTTTATTTTCAAACTGAGCAAAAATAATCATCTACGTCTGTAAAACAGAAACATGAAAAACTATTCATCTTTGTAAACAAAAGATGGGAGGAAGGCTGGTGTAAAAGTCTTCATAAACCCTGGGTTACGTTACCTGTTTTTAGAACAACTGACCCCACAGTACTTTATATATAGAGTAACATGATTATAAGGATTCAGAACTGGATTAATGCAACAGTCCAGTGGTATCCAAAGAACTCTAGGCAGCCCGTATAAATAGAATAGGCTTTTTTCGGGAGGAGAAGCGTCTAATTGGTTGAATTAAATTGCGATTCTTCAGAACTTTTTTGCTCTTTTCTAGGTAGAGTGTCTGTAAGAATTTTTTTTTTAAAAATGTCTGTAAGAGAGTTTGCATAAAAAAGTGTCCAGAAAACAGTTTCGGTATCAGCTGTCAGTTGTCCACGTTTTCCAGATAACCGTTCATTGCCCATAAGTAGATAAAAAAGGGGCTGTTCTACGCCATTCCATTCTGACCCTATTATCGAAGGTATTTAACCTCCGCGACATTCTATTCTGATGACGTCACCAAGCGTGCTTAAGCATGTTTGTCAAACGTCTTAGACGTGCCTAGGCATGTTGTGTCTAAATTTATCATATGATGTCATGTTTTGTGAGGTATAAACACAAATGACAAAACGAAATCAATTAATTTTGTTCTTCCATAGAATAATACAGAGAGTTTAATTTATTTTGTTTTTCATAGAATAAAACAGAACAGAAAACTTGTGTTTTATATAATAAAAGAGGACGTCAAGTTTTGGTCAAAATAAAACAGAACAGAAACTTGTGTTTTGTATAGTAAAAGAGGACGTCAGGTCTTGGTCCTCACTTAAATAAATTTAATTGGGGACCAAGATGGTCGAAACAAACAAAACAAACATAAACTTTTAACAAACTCGCCAATGCTTCTAGGCGTAGCAAAAAACATAGTCTCTGGAAATGGAGACTTGAAGAGTTTAGACCTAAGTTCTGAACTCGGAAAAACAAAGTCAAATTTATACAAATACCTAGATGAAGCAAAACAAAACTTAATGAAAAAATTATGATTCAAAAGGTACTAGAGAAAAAAGCAAGAAAATCTGGGGAAAAGTTTTGTGGTGAAAGAAACAAAACTGAAACTGAATTTTGGAAAAAAACTAAAAACAATGCCATATCTTCTCAAAAAGACATCAGAGCTATTAGAAAAAAAGGAATCTTTGACTGGAAGAGATTTATTAAAACTAGCGACATCAGAGAATATATAAGACTAACAAAAAACGAGCCAAATATGAAACCGATTAAATTTAGACTTAAGAAAACTGCTATGAAAAACAATGTTCAAATATACATTTCTGATGCTAATAAAAGTATGAATATTACTGACTTTTTTCAAGAAGTAAAACCGAGTGTGTTAGAGTTAATTACTGAGAAACTCATAAACCACAAGATTCAAATGACTTTGAATTGTAAAATGGTTAAATACGATCCTGCTACAGAAGATAAAACTAAAGACGATGAGCACTTCCACAGCAATCAAGAAGTCATCTTACCAGGAACAAACTTAGAATTAACTTATGAAAAAATGATACAAAAATTATAGAGTCTTTCTCACAATTTCAAAAGAAAGTCTCTGGAACGTAACTTGACTTTATTGTTAGTCTCGAGATAAGAGCTAGCAAATCCAATCCAATCAAAGGATCTTCTTATGTTAAAACTCCAAAATGGTTAGCTGATAAAAAAGCAATTATAAATCCTGAAAACTCTGATCAAGTGTGTTTCAAATGGGCTGTTTCAATCGCAATGTTTACAAATAATGATAAGACACATTTCCAAAGAATTAAAAAATTCCTAAGAGAAAAGTCGAATACATTAAACTTTGAACGTATCAAGTTTCCAACTCCGATCACTGAAATCGATAAATTTGAAAAACGAAATCTTGGTATAAAAGTTAATGTGTTTGAACACGGCAGCAATTCAATATTTCCTCTAAGAATTTCAGAACAAAAAGCAACCATAAAACTATTATTGTTAGAAGACAGGCATTACTGTGTGATTAAAAACATGAGTAGGCTTCCTAAGAGTCCAATTACAAAAAAATGTATTAGGAAATTTATATGCAATTGCTGTCTAAACGCTTTTGAAAAACAAGACTTACTTGATAAACATACCGAATATTGTGACTCACACGACCCTGTAAAAACAGTTTCTCCAGATCCTGGAAAATTTGTAGGGTTCAAAAACTATCAACATATAACCCAAGTGCCATTTATAATTTTTTGCCGATTTTGAATGTTTTACAAAGCCTGTGAAAAACAAGTTACGAGAATCGACTGAACAATTTCAAGAACATATCACAAGTGGATTTTGCTATTATGTTAAATGTTATGATGGTGCAATCTATAAACCAAAGTTAGAATATTACACAAAAACGTCTGAGGATGAAGACATTACAAACGTGTTAGTAAGTAAATTAGAATTTGAGACAGAAGACATTTATAATCGATTTAAATTTCCAGAGAAAATGCGATTAAGTCAAGACGAAAAAACTAACTTTGAAAAAGCGATGTGTAGTTATGCTTGTAATATAGAATTCGACAATAAAGTTACCAAAGTTAGAGATCATTTTCATTATACTGGATAATATAGAGGCGCCGCTTGTAATGACTGTAATTTATTAATGAAAAAAACTAAATTTATTCTAGTAGTTTTCCATAATTTAGAAGGTTATGACTCTCACTTGTTTATAAGAAATTTAGGAATTTCTGAAGGTACTTTAAACTGTATCCCAAAAACTGAAGAAAAATATATAAGTTTTACCAGAGACATGATTGTAGATACATTTAAATCGAAAGACGGTAAATTAATACAAGTTAAAAGACAACTAAGATTTACAGACTCGTTTAAATTCAATAGTCAAAGCTTGGGTAGTTTAGTAGACATTTTTAATGGAGAACATCTTTACAGCTTAGAACGACATTTCCCAGATCACAATTGTTTGTTGTCGAGAAATATTGTTAATCCTAATGATTATATGGTTTCTATAGAAAAAATCCAAGCCAAATCTAAATTCTACTCAACTTTAAACAAAAAGCACATTTCAGACGAAGACTATAACCGCGCTAAAAATATCTGGAAAACATTTGAGATGAAGTCAATGCAAGACTACCACGACTTTTATTTGAAAACAGATGTCTTGTTACTTTGCGACGTTTTTGACTCTTTTCGAAAAGTTTGTTTGAAAAATTATAACTTTGATCGTGCTTGGTATTATACTAGTCCAGGCTTAGCTTGGGATGCAGCTTTGAAGTTAACAAAAATTAAATTAGAGCTTTCAAGTGATAAAGATATGCACTTAATGATAGAAAAAGGAATTAGTGGAGGGGTTTCGATGATTACAAAAAGACGTTCAACTGCTAATAATAAATATCTTGAAAACTTTGATCCTGAAAAACTGAGTACTTATATTCCATATTTAGATGCAAAAAATTTATATGGCTGGGCAATGGTGCAAAAGCTGCCTACAAATAATTTCAAATGGATGACTCCAAAAGAAATCTTAGATTGGGAAAAAAATTCTTGTATTCTAGAAGTTGATCTTGAATATCCAGAAAATTTACATGATCTTCATAATGACTATCCTCTAGCTCCAGAAAGAGTGAAACCAGATCTTGAGACTAACACTAGAAAAATAATTCTGACGCTGTCAACTAAGAAAAAATATGTGGTTCATCATGAAAGTCTTAAGAAATATCTTGAAAAAGGACTTGTTCTAACAAAAGTACATAGAGGTATTATATTTGAAGAATCTAAATGGTTGAAATCTTATCTACAACTTAATACTGATCTGAGAACTGAAGCAAAAAATAAATTTGAAAAACACTTTTTCAAACTAATGAACAACTCTGTTTTTGGTAAAACTATGGAAAACATTAGAAATTTAGTTGATATTCAGCTGGTGAATTCGTTTGAAAAAGCATTAAAGTTATTCAAGAAACAAAATTATAAGTCAACAACTATATTTGACGAGCATTTGATAGCAGTTCATATGTACAGAACAAAACTAATGCTAAACAAACCAATTTATGTGGGAATGTCGATCTTGGACATTTCAAAAGGTCTAATGTATGACTTTCACTATAATTATATTAAATCAAAGCACAAAGATAAAGCAGAGCTATTATTCACTGATACTGACTCTTTAGTTTATGAAATTACAACTGAAGACTTTTACAAAGACATTTGCCCAGACTTGAAAAAACATTTTGATACAAGTGAATTTGAACAAGAGAATCCTCATATAATAAAAGGTATAAATAAAAAAGTTCCTGGAGTTATGAAAGATGAACTTGGAGGTAAACAAATTATAGAATTTGCAGGGCTTAGGTCCACATGTTACAATTATATTGACAACATAGGTGGCTCAAATAAAAAAGCAAAAGGTGTTAAGAAAAACGTAATTAAGAAAAACATAAGACATGAAGACTATAAAAACTGTCTATTTACTGGAAAAGAAGAACGAAGAAAAATGAGAATTATAAGATCTCATAAACATCAACTTTTTACAGAGGAAATCGATAAAATAGCTGTAAGCTCAGATGATAAAAAGGTATATACTCTCAGATGGAATAAATACGATATCTCTGGGACATTACAAACTAACTAAAAACTAAACAAAACAAAAAAGACTTTCATTCGTAATACAACATTATATTACGAATGAAACTAAGATTAGGACTTTAACAATTTCTAAATCCGGGTCTATCAGGACACATTGAATTCTCAGGTTCTGCCCAATCATCAGGATATTTCATACTATAATCTATGTTTGGCATTTTATAATGGAAAATTTTTATAGTCCAATATTTAATAGACTTGCCAGTTTTTGCATATTAAGATATACTTCCAGGATTAACACCCAAGTATTGACTAGCTTTGTAAGTGCTCGGAAAACTCTTAGATTCTCCAGTGATTTTACTAGTAATCTCTACAGTTTTAGGCGTTTTCATAGCTTTTCGACAATGATTTTCAAACTTTTCATTTGGTGGTAGTTTTTCAATTCCAAGAGCTTTACAATCTTGTTCAACATTCATTTTACTGCTGTTTTTAATGCCTTGGTCTTTTGCTTGTTGTCATAGTTGTTTTAAGCTGCTCATTTATTATATAAAACATTAATTTTCTGTTAAAGTACTACTACAAAATAAGTTTACCAAGTAACCAACCTCCAGTTAAACCAATAACACTGGAAGCAATGTGTTGATATTCTTGGAATTCTTTCAAAGATTTGTAGTAGTCATCTAGTACTGGTTCTCGCTCAAAGTCTAATTTAACGTATGAATTTGATTATGTAATTGTTTCAAGGCGTCATTTGTAGTATTAATGTCATCATTGGCATCTGACAACTCCTGACAAAGTCTAGCAATTTTATCTTTTCAAGCTGTTTCTTTTTCAAACCATTTTTCTTTCTCATAAGCAAGTTTTTCCAAAGCTAAGTTGTGGCGCTTCATTTCTTTTTTGTATCCAGAATGATTAAGTTTACTGAATAAAAATCCAGCACCTGCAAAAGCAAATGCTTTGAAAATATCTTCAGCTGCTGTAGACGCCATATTTGTTGTTGTCAATATTTTCTGGTATAATTTTCTTTTCTTTGAGGTACTTAACCAACACAGATCCAATCATCACAGCTCCTGCAAGTTTTAATGTCCCATTGATGTTCTGTGGCATTCCCAAGGGTTCACCAAACGCCTTCTTGCTCAGCATAGAAACTCCGACAGCCAAAAAAGTTAGGACAGCCGCAGAGTAAATTTGATTGACAAAAGCTATTTTGTAACCCATTTATTATAAGTATGTTTATTTTTCTGTTGCTTCAGTCAAACGTCAGCAAGTTTGTGTCTAGTTTGACTGCCGGTTTTGGTTTTGGTTCAGGTTTTTCAACAACAGGGCTCATATGTTTTCTAGTGTTTTGTTGTGACTTTGGTTAGTGTTCATGTAACAAAATAGACCAACACTTAATATACAAATTGTACCAATTGCGGGTAAATATAGTTTCTAGGTCTCCAGTTCTTGCTGTCTTGTGTTTGTTCAGCCTTTTGGTTAAGTTCTTCTAACTTCTTTTTCTTAGCTTCTTTAGCCTGCTTAGACATCTCATATTAGCGTTTGCCCACCTCTACACGTTTAGGATCTTTGACTTATTTTGCATTGTAATAACAACAATTTCATTGTTAGGAACACTAGTAGTTTTTGACTCGTCTTGTGTTTTGTTTGAGTCAGTCATTTATTTAAAAGTATTTAATTATTCTGTTACCGTTTCCACAGCAATATTTAAATTAGATTCATTTCCATAGTTATTTCCAACTCTTTTTGTAACCTTAATATAAACATATAGACATCACTTACATTAGTAGTATAATTAGTAAGATAGAACAAAATACCCGATGGAACAACCTGATACCCACTAAACTTCACAACGTCTTTTTTCATTATTCTGACTGCTTTTATATCAGAAAACTCTTTAAAACCACCTTTCATCCTTATACAATTGAATACTTGATACTAAAGTATATGATGACGTCATCATTGTCAATCGTGTGATTTAAGAAAGTTATTTAAGAAAGTTATTTTTTAAGAAAGTTATCATTCTTTCCAAATTTTTTGTCTTGTCCTTAACATCTTGTAGGAAACTTGATGTAGCTAGATAGCCGCTGTTTAATGTCTTTGGAATACGCCAAGTAGTTTCTACTATTTTTTCATATAAAAAAATTACACAAGTATGTTTTTATACACGGGTGTTTTTCATTAGCTTGTTGTTCGTAGCCATAGTGTAGTGCCATTTATTTTATAGTATAAGTCGTGCTGCTATTAGTCCAAATACCAACATAACACCTGCAGCTTCGAACATGTTTGTAGCTGTAGGTTTAGAACTAATACTAAATCAGTACTAGGTTTAGGTTTAGATTCAAGTTTAAGACTAGGTTTAGGTTAAAGACTAAGACTAGGTTTAGGTTCGTACAGATTTATATTATCATTCTTACCAAATTTCATAGATGGTGTAGCAGTCATAAGTGTGTTGTTTCCTTCTATAGGTTTGTCTAGAATTATCATATCAGACGGAATTAATATAATTCCAGGACTTACTACCAGATTCAACATTACGTTTGTGTCTTGGATGGATTGTCTCATGTGTGAAATAGTTACAGTTGGATCGTCTTGAACTACTCATTGTTGACAAAAGTACTAAGTTTATTAGGATACCTCAAGAACCTGTTCATATGATAATAGAAGTAATACTTTGCTGCACTTGAGACAATCTTAGGCTGGCTTTGGGTATTTATGTGTTCCAAGGACATACCAGACTTGTATGACAAGACATAAGAAGCGACTAAACTTGTAAAATAAGGATCTTCTAAATACAAGAAGTTTGCTTTGGTTATGTCGTCACTGGTGTTTTCCCAATTTGTGTCAAGTGGTTCAAGATTACACCTGGAACTATCATTCTCATTAACATAAATGTCAAAGCTTTCAAAGTCTAAACTAGAGTTGCCAGCAAGTTTTTAGTCCAAATTTTGTTCCTCGAGAGTTCGTAATTCTAGGCATCCAATACAAAAACCATGAATACTTGTCTTGAAACGTCTCAGAAGTAATGTCTGTTCCGTACTTATCTGTGACGTCATAGTCTATGCTATAGTGTCAAATGTCAACACGCCGTTGGAATCTGGATTAACTATGACATTAAATTCAAATTTATCAATGATAGCATTTGGATACTTTTTGACAGAGTCATCCTTTAGTTTTTGTACTTGAGTGTTATATATAGACTCAGCCTGTTTGTAGTTTTTACCATAAACAGCTTTGTAATATCTTTCTGTTTGACAAGAGTCCATTTATTATAAGTATGAAAAGTTCTATGTCATATAATAAATGGACAAACTTACTGTGTTTATTAACAACCGCCACGAGGAACTTCATATAGACAAACAAATTGAAACAACCTCAAGTTCTAGGTGTTCTGCAAGTCGTCTATGGTCTTTTGGAATTACAAAAACGTAAACCACTAGAAAATAACTTCATTACCAAAGATGACGTAACAATTTTACTTCCGGTTGGGTATTTGACATTTGAAGACATTAAGAAAGAACTATCAAAGTATAAGATTGTACTAGAAAAACTTCCATACACGAATAAAACCAAAATATTTTGTAAAACTGATAGTTTAAAGGTTTCAGATGCTTTAATACAATCAGTCCATGGAAGATAGCAAAAGATTAAACTAGATAAAATCATAGGTGATCATGGCCTATTGGCGCCTTATTCAATGGGTCGTAATTTCCAGTTCAAAGCTTTGTAGCTTTCTTAGCAGTCGACGCCAAGCTGTTAAGTTCAACTCAATTATTTCGGATTGGAAATTTTGCCACGCTGGTAATCCGCAAGGCACAAAGCTCGGGCCGACTTTGTTTGCTATAATGATTAACGCTCTTGCAGTCAAATCTCCACTTATAGCAAACCACTGGAAGTATGTCGATAACGTGACTCTGTCGGAGGTGGTTAAGACCAAGTCAGCTTCTGCCCTGCAAACTGATTTAGACACCATTTTAGTATGGTCAACACGGAACAACATGAACCTTAATCCTAGAAAATGCAAAGAAACGTTAGTTTGCCCATTAAAACGTACACCGAACCTTGCACCCCTTTTGCTGAATGGAGTCCCTTGGAGAAAGTGGCATCTCAAAAGTTACCGGGTATGACCATATCGGACAATTTCAAGTGGAATAAAAACACAGACGAAATAATTAGTAAAGCATCAAAACGTTTGCATATAATTACAGTGCTTAAAAAAGCTGGTGTGTCAAGTAAAGATCTGACCTACATCTATTCTTCACTTGTACAATCAATTTTGGACTATTGTTGTGTTCTGTGGTCAAATAGCATTCTTGAATACCCTTCTGGAAAAATAGAAGCAATACAAAAGCAAGCAATGCGCATAATATTCCCCGGTTATCATTATCGCGATGCGCTAACAGCGGCCAACTTAAGTCAGTTAGGTGAAAGACACACACAGATTTGTCTGAAAGCTATAACAAAAATTACTGAACCAGATTCATCACTTATTGCCTCCCACTCGTAAACAATGCGTTACAGCAAACCTTCGGAACAGTTTTAACCTCTCACTACCAAGATGCCGAACAGATAGATACAAAAGGAGTTTTTTTCCAGCAATGGCATATATTTTGGGTGAGAACGATTATACATAGTTTATAAATTATGCCAATTGGTACTTTTACACAATTACAATTTTAATACTTCTGTAGCATTAGTTGCATGTATATGAAACTCGTATATTTTAATATTTACTAACTAGTGTATTTGTAAATATTAATACTTGTATATATAATTTTGTAAACATGCTGCAATTCATACTCCTGTGCAATGATATGTATTATACCGTAAATAAAAAAAATTACCAAAAGCTTCAAGTATCATGGTAGCTCAATCTGGTGAAAGTGTTGAAGGATACACACTAGAAAATGTTGAACTTGAGTATGAGACAATTGAAAATGAAAACCTAGCTAGTCAAGCACTAGCCAGATACGACGTTGGAAGAAGTCTATAAGTTTCGAACATGCAACTCTTATGAAAACTGTAGAGTGAGATAAGTCACATACACTCGTAAACGAGATAGTGAATCTACCACAAAAAGTATGGCTGCATGTAATGTTGTTCAGGAATAAAACTATTACAAATAGTGAAGAATACATTTATCGTAGCGTGGAGTCTGTCAAAGTTAACATCGAAGGAGTACCTAACTGCGTGTATAGTCAAGGTATCAAGAAAGAAGACTTGTACCCAGAAGCAAAAAAGCTATTCGGTAAATACAACAGCCACATGACAATTAGGAAGTTTTTCAAAGGCAAGTTCGCGTTGGTGATTGACCTTAGAACTGTGGAAAACAAACCGGATCTGGTAAAAAGCCCATGAATACTCAAAATGGAATTCTACTTGTGAAAAAAAAAGCTACGTTGCACGGCGAATGTGTTGTGTAAGATATTTGTTGTGAGTGACGGTCAGGTTAATTTCAAAAACAAAGTAATTGAAAATGTACACTACTAGTCTTAGACATTATATAAATGAACATTCCTAGAAAGTTTAATCATATTTCAAATAAACTAGATCAAGACACTTTTAATTAACTTTTAAGAATCTATGACAACTACTATGCCAAGTATCAAATAGTAATAAAAAGTACAAAAAACTCAATCGTATCAAGATTTCTTTACAATCTACAGGTATTGTTTTGACAGCTGTTGGAGCTGGTATTAGTGTTGTTAATCCGTTAACACTGATTCTTACTGCAGTTGGAGCATTTATCACAGCTTTGATTACTAAAAGTAATATTACAAGACTAGTAGAACATCTTAAATTCTCAAGCACACCACATCAATAAGTTTGTAACAAGTTTATCACGATTTTGAGAACTGGAGAGCTTTCAGAATCGGATGAGATCAAGTTACTAAGCGACTTGAAAATCATTGATGACGTCATTACTGACATGACCGGAGGAGCGGTAGGTTAACCTACAGAGTAATGAAATCGATGTCTTAGAGAAATGTCTAACTTGGAAAATTGACATTTTTTAGCTTTCTAAGAATGTCACATTTTTCGTCTTTGGAAATGTCGCCTAGATAGTCATTAAAAATTGTGTTCAAATCTTTTTTGTCTGGGTTGTAGAATGAAACAAGTCTGCTTATGTTTTCACGATAAGGCTAATCAATCAAAGTAAGTTGTTGATTAATAACAATTGTACTGATACCACAGTGTCTTGCTGAGAATGCCAGGTTTACTAATTCAGAAGTTCTAATTTTTACTAATTTTCCCGAAGCATATTCATCTAGTATAAATTAGAAAGTTTGTTCCTTTGGCAAAGTTTACAATTTGTCTCAAAAACGGTTTTACATCATGATGAGCACAACTTAAAACTATAAAGTTATCATGGCCGTCGTATTGCCAATTTTGATAAGTTTTGTTCCACTCGTAGGTCGGACAAATTAGAATTATATAGTCAAAATAGCCCACGTAGTCTTGCTCTATTAGTTTAAGTAAATAGTGAGTTTTACCACAACAAGTATATCCAACTATAATCATATTAAATGGATCTTTTTGTTGTTAATTTCTGGAGGTTTAAACTCTTTAGACTTGTTCGAAATTTCAGCAAAGATTCCTAAGTCTTCCGATCCTTCTTTTGTTCTGCTTGTGATTCTGTTTTCTTCGGTTGACATTCCTCTTTATTATACAGTGTGTTTCAAAAAAAACGGAACACTGTAGGCATTACAAATTACTCAGATG
>JAODVQ020268256.1:0-12879 GCA_025400075.2 Phenganax stokvisi
TGTTCACACAACAGCAATATATGTACAATATTTTTTATCCTTGGATGTGTTCTCTCGCAAGACATTGTGGCAGGTAGGTCTGCATAAATCTGGCCCATGCCGTACATTTCGCAACGGTTAGGCATGATCATATTTCGTTCAGCAGCTACTATCAAAATTTTTTTCGAAATTCACCTAAAGGCAACTGTGCATTTCTCGCCGCTTGTCTGTCATTCATACGAAGTTGAATGTGAGGACGGGAAATGTCTGCCTTAATGTTGGCATTAAGGCAGCTGATGGTTCTACAGGATTCAGGAACGGGTTATACGCGCGGAGGGAGCATCTTCACATGGATATCATCAGTTGGGTCGGCTACTCCTCTATCAACTATCTCTTTTTGGGTAATTATGTATATCAGAAGGCAGCTGAGTCCAACGCGACTAAATTTTCTTCCTTTTGCGTTAATGAATATTTGTTTTAGTTAAATGTAGTTTGATTTATTGCTATTGTTGTTCCGAAAATGTTAATGATTAATAAGTTCACGCAATTGTTCTTCGTTTCGTTCTATTGATTTTCACTTTACGGAATATATAATAAGGTGTTGTTGTTGAACTTCCTTACTAGCACCAGTGATGTTCAAATAGCGCTATTGTCATTCTTTGGGCATTATTGAAACACCGACCATTCTAATGTTCTTCTCTTTTGTTTAAATGACATGCAAATGCTGTAATAAGAAAATGTACACACGGCAATGTTTGGTCTTAAAATATAGTCTTTTAGTACGGTTTGAAAAAAATGTGAACCTCACACGTGAAGAAGAAGTCTACAAGCTAAGTTACAATCCAAAGTTTTTTTTGGCAAACTTTAAAATAGACGTTTACTTTTACAACTTGAAGGTTGTCTACTAGAAACGCGAGACGCCTAATAGAAAACTCTGTTAATTTAGTCGAATATGTCAATTTGAACGAACAATAAGTCCATATTTTAAAGATATTCACAACGCTAAGAAAAATTGTGAACCTCAGAGGACTAAATTCAGCATAATTTAGCATTTGGTACACTACGAAAATTTGGGAGACGATAATTTGATAAATATTTGTTGCAAACAATCAACCAACACATCAAATTGAAGCTTGTAAACAGCAGAATTCAGATTTTGACGTTTGGGTACCAAATTCAGTAAGACTCAAGCGTATTTTAATGCTGAAAACGCTGCTCTGTAAAACGTCGGCACATCTTCCGTTAAGCAACGGCCGACTTCACCTCAGTTCGCTGGTCTTGACCTTGAACGATGTAAATAAACGATGTAACGCATACGAAATAGCTGGTTTTGCCCAGGTTTCGCTCCTCTTGCTTATTTTGCCAGCATTTTGCCAGCCATGCTTCGTTCAGGCAATATACTAACCGAAAGAGGTTCTTGTTTTGGGGGAATACAGCTGTCCCCTGACAGTGGGCGCCGGGGTTACGATTTCTGGACATGACAACATGGCGTCGCAGCAATACACTTAAATTGTAAAGGTCTTCGAAACCAGGTAGTTTGAAATGTCAGGAAACCCTGCGCGTGGAAAATCGCCAATTTCGTGCGAGGAATCGCTCTTTTTAACCGTGTATAGGTCATTTTCATCGTATCCTATTAGTTTTCTTTTACAGCTGTCAGTAATTTTAAAGTGCTTATGAAACGAAATTTTCAATTTTTTTATGAGCTTAGTAAAACTATTTAGCCTTTTACAAGCATTTTGATATAAATGAGTATCGTACGGTTTTTAGAAGTGTACGAATTTTGCCTCCAAAGTTCGACAACGAGTGCGAATTTGTTCGGCTCAGTTCGGCTTGCCGTGTGACGTCATAGAAAGGACCAAAAGTCATGACATACTAATGATTTGCATTACGTGTGGGCACTTTGCCGCAAAACACTCTCGTTTTTTAATACTAAAACTTCATGCCCCTCCACTGTATTCTCTATAAGCATTTTGTAGCGTTTGTGGAAGATGTTCATCAACAAAAAAGTTCGACAAAAGCTCAGATACGCCTGAATTTCAATATTTTTGCATGAGAACATATCAAACGCGCAGTGAAATTCACTTATTAGCTATTAAAAAAAATTTTGCCAGCAAAGTCGAGCAAGGACAGTTCTGTCATCTTTATTAGTTAGAATTTATAATGTAATTAGTGCACCCGTAATGCTGTAAATTTATTTGTAGTTGATAGTTACTTTCAGCGTATGTCCATAAGGTTCAGACGCAATGCGATACCAAGATAATATGATGATTTTATGTGTAGTGTTGTGCAATATCGGATGTGCATTAGGTACGGGTGCATTTTCTCTTTTGAGTATATAAAAAATTTGTGGAGACCATAAAACATCATTCAAGAAAATACAAATCTACTGCTTCGTCCAATTAGATAGTGATAAGCGCATTTTGAAATGTTACAGCGTGATTTTGGAAAAAAACTTTCCGACGTACAATCAACATATTAAATTGTAAAAATATTGTTGCACTAACAATAAATTAGATGTTAATTAACATTTTTAATACTTTTCCCTCATTGAATCAGAAATTCAGGGTGATAAGCTGAATTTACTGAGGCTACGTGCACACGGGCGCCGTTTTCAAGCGTTTCGAAAAACGTTTGTGTCTCGTATATTGTTTTAACGCTTAGTTAACAGTCCAGTGTTGCCAGATTGTGAACAAAGTTCATAGATTTATGAACTTTTGGTTTTATTTTTAAAATTTTGCGAACAAAAGTAATTTTGTGAACATTTTGTGAACTTTCTTTAAAAATTAAAAACCTTCTATATGGATATACAATAAAGTTTTGGGACGAAGAAGCATTAACTGTCGGACACTTGTCGGCAAATATCGGAACTAGACGGTATACTGCGTGACAATGACATGTTTGATTGTCCTTCGACCGAAGCCGAAGCTTTACATACGTCAATTGAAATCTGACATTCTCGAGTCAAGACTCAAGTGACGAATCTGACTCTTACTAGACGATTGTTTTTTAGCAGTTTCCATTTGCCATCAGAGTGAGAGTATACGGTAATATAAATTTGTATTTAATTAATATTCACGTTCAAGACGTTAAACTTTATCAAAGAACTATACAATACATCAAAAAGTTATAAATTACCAATCCACAGTTTCCATGCATAACAATAGGGAGCCACCTTAAGCGATTCTCTGGTCACACACAGAGGGTAAAACAGGATCATATTTTTAAACTGTTTTATAAAGTAAACAGTCCATAGATGAAAATTACTCAATTTGTTCTGTATGCACCAATGGGTAGTCCAAAGACTAATCGCACAAATACAAGTTATCACAGAGATTGTCAACAATACCGTCTTCAGAGTCGGACTCGGAACTCGCAATTCGTCTGGGTTAAAATTAATAGCCCAAAATTTCACCATTTTGCAAAATATTTGTATCCATATTGTTTACACTCTTACTTGAAGAAGTGGAGTCACTAGATTTTAAAACGTCACCCTTATATGAACTTAAATTATCGACATTCACGATGAAGTACATGGTTTGTCTTTATAAAAACATAACTGCACTTACTGCGAAACACTCAATGACCTCACAAATTTGGTGCACTGACGGCTTATGCGTCTGCCAGACAAAAGACAATATGGCGGCGAAATTAGCAAAATTCTCGAACTTTGACGAAGCATTTCTCCTTTATTATTTACATTCAGACCGAAATACTTCACAGACAATCTATTCAAGGTCTTATCTATTATTTAAGCCCAACTTGCTTTTGGACTGGAGTTCCCCATTAACATCTGAGCTTTTGGGATACTTAGAAAGCACGGTATTTTTACCTTTTAAAATTGACAGCTATTGCAAATTGACCACCAAGTGTTTCAACCGGAAGTAAAATTAGGCACACGATCACGTGATTGAAACCCAGCTATAGAACGGACTTAAACCTATCAACTTATTCAGGGACGTTCTGAAGGAATCGTAATTGAGGGCTGTCATATGGTAATGACCAAATTTTTGCAGTGATACATATTGACCAACTTTTTTGAACATCTAACTGACGTATATACAATATTCACTGGACAGAAGTAGTAGTAGCTGCAGTACACATCACTCATTGGCAACAAAAGCTGACATCCGTAGTTTGTGAAGAACGTCTGGTATGGGACACATTTCTCCATGGATAATTTTAATTACAAACTTAAGGTTTACATGATCATACGATATAAATGGAGTACAACTTTCTAGATAAAAAACTAACCTCACAGACTATATGGCTATCTAAACTAACTACTATGAACTGATAACGGATAACTGTATCTTCACATTGCAACTAGAGTACCCAAATCAAGAGACGGCAAACTATTTGTCCACCTCGAATGTGATAGGTCTTCTGTGGTGCAGTCACTTGGACGGGCATCCTTCACCAGGGTGGTTGTGGGTTCGATTCTCAGCGCGGTCTTAACTTTCTCATATGAAAAATCAACTAATCTGCTGAAAGTCAGAGGTTTCCTCTGGGTACTCCAATTTCCTCTTATAGGAATGTTGACAGGGAGAGTTAGGATATACTATGTAAACTGAGCAATTCAGTTGCTAAAACTCTAAGGATGTAAAATAAACCATCTAAAACTAAAAAATAATTGAATTAAACAACCAACATACAAACTGGTATCTGTAAAAACTGAGGCAAAGACACTTCCCACCAGGTCTCACTGTTACTTCTACTGCCTTCTCGTCCTTCAATATGTATATGAAGCTTTCAAGTACATATGCATATGTTCCAATGATTGATCCGGTAAGGAGGATCAATGAATTGAACTTAGTGTCGCATTTAGTTTCCATCCTTCAAGGCAGCACAGCACTTTCGTTGCGATAGTGACTCCTAATTTAAGCTTGTGTTTAGCCGCACGATTATTCCCATAGACGAACATAGTTCTAACCGGAAACTTCGGCTTCAGTCTCTGGCTACAGGGACCATTCAATACATTTTAGGTCAATGGCCCTGAAATAAAACAGGGATTTTTGAACCATCTGCAAGTTATTGACAATATTGAGAGAAAGCAATCTGTTTATATTACTTTTTTACGTTATCAAACGTTCATTATGTTTTAATGTGGATCGCTGTAACATAAAGTTGGTGAGTATTTATACATCATAGCATCATACGTTATGCTACAATGTACAACAATTAATATTCACCTTCTGAATGTTTAT
This sequence comes from Phenganax stokvisi, assembly GCA_025400075.2. Taxonomy (NCBI): domain Eukaryota; kingdom Metazoa; phylum Cnidaria; class Anthozoa; order Malacalcyonacea; family Clavulariidae; genus Phenganax; species Phenganax stokvisi. The sequence goes on from JAODVQ020268256.1 coordinate 5,184, forward strand.
AAAATAACAATATTTAACTAACGCAATCACGAAGTGAAAGATGTTTGTAATTTCATAACTGCTGTCTGAAATTCGTGTTCATTGGACTTCGCGGATGTGATACAACCCAAAACAATCGTTTTGTTTATAAGTATATGAATTTTCGTGAAATGCCAAAACGGACGGCGGTGCTATGGACGGACGGACAGACGGACGCATGTAGACGGACAAAAGGAATAATCTGCAGACAGATAAAAAGAAAACTTGACTACCGTTAAACTTATTGAAAAGTCCTTAAACTAGAGTTTTATTCATGACCAATTACAAAGTGTTAAGTCTGTGTGTAATTCTAGTAAAAGTCATATCAGCCTGACTACATGACTTGTTAGAAATACCTTCAGAGATCAGAACAATAAGACTATTTGTAAAGAAGCTCATTGACTAGATCAAAGTTCTTTACAATGACATTACTAGTAATTTTTTGCACTGTCTTCTAGGTTTAAAAATATGACAAACGTTTGGGAAGCATGTAAAAACGGAAGTCTCGAAGACGTAAAACAGTTATTTGAAAGCGTAGATTACGAAAGCTGGCACGTAGGAGCTGCACTTCATGTTGCTGTAGAACGTGGTTCTTTAGAAATTGTCAAATATTTAGTTGAACATGACGCTGATGTGAATTATAGAAACCGTTCGGGCGAAACAATCCTTCATGCCGCTGCGAAACATGGTCATTTGGAAATTGTCATATATTTATTTGAACATGGTGCTGATGTAAATTATGAACACGAGGAAAAAGGAACTGTACTTCATGTTTCTGCAGAACATGGTCATTTAGAGATTGTCAAATATTTATTTGAACGTGGTGCTGATGTGAATTGCAGACACTGGCTCATAGGAACTGCACTTCATGTTGCTGTAGAACACGGTCATTTAGTAATTGTCAAATATTTATTTGAACATGGCGCTGATGTAAATTATGAACATGAGGAGAAAGGAACTATACTTCATGTTGCTGCAGAACATGGTCATTTAGTAATTGTCAAATATTTATCTGAACATGGTGCTGACGTAAATTATGTACACAATTGGAGAGGAACTGCTCTTCATGTTGCTGTCGAAAGTGCTTCTTTCGAAATTGTCAAATATTTAGTTGAACATGGTGCTGATGTGAATTGCAAGAACCGCAAAAATGAAATTCCTCTTTACGTCGCTGTGAAGTCAGGTTGTTTCGAGGTTGTCAGGTATTTGATCGAACATGGAGCTGACGGACCAAATGAAGACAAACATTTTGATTACTCACTTATATGTTTGGCTTGTGAAGAGGGCGATGAGTTTTTCGTTGACTATCTTCTTAGAAGTGAATTCGCTAGAAACGTTAATAGACGCAGCGGTTATGAAAGTTCTCCTTTAAGTCTAGCATGCTCAAAGGGTCATACCGCGATTGTTCGAACATTGCTGCAGTATAACGTTGATGTGCGAAAGGAATGGGCATTAGAATGTAGAAATGATGAGATCATTGACATTCTTCAACTGGAGCTGAAGAAATCTGTGAAACATCAGCACAAAATTCAGATTTTGAGATCATTAAATAAGAAGATGACAAAGGTAAATTTTCAAGCAGAGTAATGAATTTAGCGAAGCATTTGTGCGCCCAAAGCTCCATAAAATTGGATACATAGGGTGATTAAAAAACGAAATGTGCATTCAACAGGCTGTCACGCAACTTACACAAAATGAAACGATTTAGTTTTCACAAAGCAAGAAAAAAGTTCTTTATAGCTTTGCAATGATATATTTCTTGTTTTATAACTTCAAGAAAAGATCGTATACGCGTGTAGCAAAAATGACCGGCCCAAGTCATATTCCTTCAAAGTTTTCGACAAGAAACTCAATAAATATGTGAAGCTTATCGATAATCAAACACATTGCATGGCTGATGCAGAAGTTCATCTACTTGTTACGCTTCCCAAAGCAATACGGGTCTGCTTCTTGTTTCGTAAAAAAGTTTTGAGTGAATGTAATTTGTTCTGTGGTTACTTGAGTCACGAGTATTAGACGTCCTTTTTTTGTTGTGCTAAGTGTCCGTTTGGATTTACCATCATGTCGAATTCAAATAAGTAATCTTAATTCTTGTTGTTTAAATAGGATAGCTTCGTCAGTAGTGAAGTTCCCTGAGGCGAAGCTAGGGTTACGCTGTTTATGCTGAGCTTGACAAGAAATTATTTCATAAAACTATCTATTATTTGTCAGAAGTATTTGATTTCTGTAAATTTTAAACCAGGTATTTAAGTTACCAAGCATTAGAATATTAGTTTCAATATCCAGTGCTTTTGCTAAGCTTTTGGTAGCTTGCAAACAGACTTATACAGGGTGTCTAAAAAAAACGCAATCCTTCGTTCAAATGAAAATTTCAAAAAGAGGAGGAATTGGTGAAGGCTTATATATTACCACCGCTCGAATGCTCTACTATTCAGTTTTATAAAAATATTTTGTTTTTTAAATTTGAACTTGAAATGAGTGAGTAATGTTACTTTGAGTAATTGCAATGGACAATTTGAAATTTCAGATAGCTTGAATTAATTAAAAATTTCAGTCAACTTGATTACAATCATTTAGCGTTGCCAACATTTCTCAGTACACGCATATCACTTTGACGTGCATCTCCCGAACAACTCTTCTTAAAGGGGAACTGTCATCAAATTCAAGCCTAACATATATTAAAGACAATACCATAAGAAAGAATACTGTGAAGTATTTTCCCCCAACGTCTTTTTGTTCCTAAGTTATAACCACAAAACTGCATGAAATCCTGCTCGAAGAATTCCGCCGTATTTGTTTTGTCAGTAGACGCGTGACGTCACCTGAGTGCTTTTTCTGCGCGAAATATGGAAAACTCTCTACTCATCACAGCAAAAAGTTGAAAAATATACACGAATGGATTGCACTATGAAAACTTTGATGTTAAAAATGTGTTATATAAATAGTTTTGAAACTCTTGAATTTATTTGAATAAAAAAACTAACTCACGCGCTATTAAAAATTCTTCAAGCATACAACCTGTAATAGAAGTCACTAAACGAATGCCACTGGCAAGCACTCAGGTGACGTCACGCGTCTGCTGACAAAACAAGTATGGCGGAATTCTTCGAGCAGGATTTCATGCAGTTTTGTGGTTGTAACTTAGGAACAAAAAGATGTTGGGGGAAAATACTTCGCAGTATTCTTTCTTACGGTATTGTCTTTAATATATGTTAGACTTGAATTTGATGACAGTTCCCCTTTAAAAATTATGAATTTCCACGCAAAAATGTGCTTTAAAAGCAATTCAAACAAAGTATCGCATGCAACGACGATGTATACCATTGGGAACTGAGAACGTTGAATTCAAACATCTAAAAATGACCGCTTGCAGTAAATCACTTATTTTGCTGTTCTAAATGGCTTAAAATACACAATCAACAACACAATGAGTGGAGAAAGGATGGACCACAGCATGAACTCAAAATGATATCATGAAAATTTATGTTATCTCGGTTATAATGCTTTAAAATTAGATTGCGTTTTTTTTATACACCCTGTATATAGCTACTCCACCTGACTGCAAGTTTTACTGGTGCTTATACCAGTTCATTTCAAGACTTGAATAGCAGCTGTTCAGCCTTCAGTTTGTTTATGCTATTGGAGTGCATTTTTCTGGCTAAAATTCTTCTCATGCGTATCTCGATCGTGGATATTTCAGCTCAGGTCTTGCTAAATTACTAGCTACCACAAGTTACTAAAATGAAAAACGCGAGATGCATGCAGACTTATAGACACAAAGTCACAAACAACGTAAACTGATTACCTTTTATTATCACTTATTATGAACGCTGCATCGTCTGAAGCTTCAGTTAACAAAAATACAGTTCATCAACTTTTCGACAGCCCCTATACGTAGCCTTTATTTTTCGCACGCGCAAAATATTTGTCACATGCTGTATGGCACTATTAACCAGAGACGGCAAGCAGTGATTTGCACAGAATGTTATTTATTATGCATGATACAATACCGATTGTGATTGGCCAAAACCTGCTGAATATTTTCAATGTTTTGCCACTTACGCGGCATTAAAAATTATAGGTGGGTGACGTAATATTATTAGTGCTGCTTTATTTTCAATAATGGCGGAGGCGTCCTCGAGGTTCAAACTGTTTCGCAAACTGATTTGGCCCAACTTGTTGAGAATAAAGGTGCGAAAAACAAAAAGAGCTACATTGTCAGCCAGATGAGTTTTCAGCGAATATCAAAGGAAGAAAGACAAAAGTAAACCCAAAACAATAAATGAAATCTGTAACGTGGTATAATGGGATGGTTTTATGCGGAATCACAAGAAGGCGATTGAAACTTTTTATTACATTGCAGGAAGTGCATAATGAAACAATTAATCATTTCGCTTTTTGCATGATATCAAGTCTTATCAACATTAAGTTTGCCTTATTCGCCTCAGCTTTGCTGCAGTATATAACGCTAACTTTGGTTTGATAATTTTCGATATCATGCTCAACGTCATCCAGCAATTGTTAATATTTTAAAAAGCGCGCTATTTTTCCCTGCAAAATCTAGTTTTCTGGTTATATCTGTGGATGGTAATTCGCTCTGAAAATGCAGAATATCGTCCTTCTATCCTTTAACTTTCAAAAGTTTCAGAGAAGAAGCCCCGGATCCTCTCCTGTTTACTGGAGACCCAATAGTACGACCAAATTAATCCAGTTTGCTTCACCACTCCCTATTGCTAACGCTGAAAGATTGTGAATTCGACCAGGATCTTTTATTCAAAGATTGCATAATCTTTTCTTGTAGTCATTGGAAAGCTAAATAATTCGACATACAGTAATTGCTACATTTTTGCTAAGTAAGATGGAATCGTTTTATTTGATATATGTTTCACACAGCGCGATGAATTTCGAATTCGGCTTCTTGAAATACCCCATGCACAGTATATGATGTATTTAATTTATTATCTAGGTAACGCCACCTTTAAGATATTTTGAGGAAGACCAAACTTTATCTCTCGGAGTTTCAAATGCAACAGTTGTTTACGTTGGCATCTTGGAAGATGGAAGTGAAGTTGCAGTTAAAAAAATGTTTGCCCTAACACGTTCAAATGCCGCCGAAAATGAAAGAAAGATCTTGGAACTCATTGACACAAAGAAATCACCATTTATAGTCAATTATCGACATTTTTTTCGCGACGACACATCTTTGTATCTGATTCTTGATCTCTGTGAAGAAACTTTGAGAGAACTTGTTGAACTGCAAAGTATTGAATATTTACGACAACATGGTCCGAGAATGATCAAGGAAATCTTAGAAGGAGTTGAATTTCTTCATGAGTTAGGAATTTTACACCGAGATCTCAAACCATCGAATGTCCTTGTTGATCTTGACGGTCACATGAGATTGGCAGACTTTGGAACGAGTCGTGTTTTGAATGAAGATGAAACCACAGATTACACAGATCCTAAAGGAACGACAGGGTGGATGGCTGCTGAAGTGATAGAAGCGATAAAGCAAAGAGTTCCATGTCGTTACAAGAAGAAATCTGATGTGCAAGTGGTAGGAATGATTGCATACTTCATTTTAACTAAAGGTAAACACCCTTTTGGCGATCCGCTTGATAGAATGGGGAATATTGTAAAAGGAAAACCGGTTGACTTGAAAAAACTTGATTATCGCAAGAAACTTGATGATCGCAGTGCTCGAAAGTTTGTTAGTTGGCTGATTAGCCAGAAATTGGAGAAGCGACCTTACGCTCACGAAGCTTTGGAACATCCATTTTTGGATGGGATTGAAGAAATTTTACAACGACCACAAATAATCAGAATCTAGACGACATGTAGTATTTCATAACTGAATTAAAAGAATGCAGAAATGAAAGCAAGTTGTAATCAAAAAGTTTCAGAAGAGTAGAAATACTTTAATTACTTATAGTTGAATTTGCACTTTGATTATAAGCAGTGTTTGTCGTTTATGTGTACCTACTACAGCAATTGTATTTTACTATAATTAAATTAGATTATGCAAAATAATGTAAAAATTGTTATCATTAACCTTTTTGAGATAGATTTCGACACAAATAAAAGCGATAAAATTTTATTAGCGAACAACGTTTCGAAACTATCATGGACTTATTTTCAAGTTCAAATGTTACTAACATTTAGTTTCTCTACTGAATTTGTTAAAATTCGATTCCTCGCAGTGCGACAGATATATACAGAGAAGGGAACTATGTTTCCACACCTAGGACTCGTACCACAAATAATCAGAATTTAGATAATAATCAATCATAATCAATTACTTTCAATTTGAACAATCATATCGCTTAATGCATTTTGTCCGCTATTACTCTAAGCCGGTGATGGATATCCATATTGGCGTATCGGCACTGAAATTGAAATATCGCGGTATCGGTATTTTTGTTGTTGATATTACCGATATTTAACTAGCCCCTCAAATGGCTGAAATGTTATTCTTTATTAAAAATAATTTCTGAGTGTGTTGAAATGTGCTATGGCCTTTTGACAAACTGGCTTTGTGACTACTGAACACTATTGACTTCCGAGCCAAATTAGATCAGGACTAGAATTTGAGTGTATACAGACTGGTATACTTCTATGATGCCGTCTTTGAGTTTTGTGAAATGGAATAGAATATCAGGATCGGCAAAATATCGGCCTTGTAATATCGGTTATTGGATTAAGTTTTAACTTTCAGGAGTAAAGACAATTGCGAATGGGCATGCAGAATTCGACATCGTGACTCAGGCTATAAGCGCTTTGTAAACGTAGCCTCGGCATATTTCATTTCACGAGTATGAATGTTTGACTTATACTTTGAATTAAATGAATATGCTTTGCATTAAATGAATATGCTTTGCATTAAATGAATTCTAAACAGACACCTGGACTCAGTGCTTCCATGTTTTATTATTAAGATTCCTTGAAACTCTCAATAATTTCCTTAGATTTCCTCGACTGAGGGGGGAAATATTCTTTGAATTTCTTTCAAACGGATTTAAGAGTTTAGCAAGTTTAAACTCCTTTGAAATGACCAAAACACCTTTGAGAATTTCACAAGTATGAAAAAAGTAAACCAAAATGCTGTTATGTCCGTTATACACGATGTCCGTGCCATATATGTCTATGTCACTATGTCAAATTGCACTGTGCAAAGTTTCTGAAATATTACTAATCGCTGTTCTAAACTTTTGCAAGAAAGTGTGTATTTCGTATTCTGCGTAGTTATGTTGCCAAAGCAATTATATCAGGGACGCTGGAACCGGGGGGCTGGGGGGCTAAAACCCCTTCGCTTTTATCTAATAATTACCCTAAGAGTAAAAAGACTTGAAGCTTCTTATGCTCTAGGCGGTACTTGGCATTTAGAAGCATTTTTATATTAATTTTTTTTAAAAATCACACTTAAAGTGTGATGGAAGATTTAGTCCCCGCACTTCAAATTTGGCTCTGCCGTCCCTGTATATATCTCTAGTATGATCAGCTGTTCAGTCCGTCATCAAACACTACCAAGCCTATGGAAGTTAGCAAACATTATTCCCATCCCAAAAGAAAAGGCTGTATGTGATATTAACAAACATTTAAGACCCATTTCCCTTACCAGTTGTCTGTCAAAACTGGCTGAAGAATTCGTCATTGAAAAATTTGTTGCCCCTGCCATTTT
>JAODVQ020268364.1:0-12877 GCA_025400075.2 Phenganax stokvisi
TAAGCAAAATCCAATCGCTTTTCAGTCACAAAACTTCGTCTCTGTAAACAAGGAGCGAATACGAGCGTAGCGAGAATAAATTAGCGTGTGACAATTCTGAAAAACAACATAAGAAAACACGATCCTATTGGTTCTTAGAATGGGTGGTCATATCTTATCACTCCACATGCATAGCATTAGCTTATACAAATCAAGCTCGATTTTCTTGTCATAGAAAAATATACAAAACAAGCCCTGTTTTTTGTCATAGAAAAATATACTAATCATACCTTGATTTTTGTAATAGTAATATCTACTTTGACGCCATCTTGGAACGCCATCTTGTGATAAAATTAAAAAGGCTCGCTGGAATGATGAAAAAATAAATTTTCCTAGACTTGGTCTCCACGAATTTAAGTTTTCTTAAATGTGTATTTTTATCGACCTTTGGTCACCCGTACAGCTGAAAGTTACACATTTTTAAAAAATTTTTTTTATGCAAAGTCCTTATACATCCGCAAATTAATCTTTTTTATGGTATAATGAATATTAAGATAATTAAAATATCTGGGTATTTTCTTATACGAGTTGATGTATATTTTAATAAAAACTTGAATATCATTTAGATATGTTAAAATAATAGGGTAGTTGGTAAGATTTCGTATTCTTCTTTTAGCTAACTCGGAGAGATTCCTAAAATATAAACTATCAAAAATTTGAGATTCCGTTAAACTCGTTATTATAGAATCTCCTTCGTCCTTAACAAATTCTATCATAACATTTTCATTAAAAACTTGTGGAATAATCCTTTTTATTATAAGTAAATTTTGGATAAATACTTTTTCTTATAAAGTCTTATAATGTGCATAAGCCAGAGTATTTATCTTGTCTTCTAGGATAATCCTCTTATCATCATTAGCACTTAGAGCTATTTTCTCGATAGTCTCCGAGAAGAGCTCATGCTTTATATGTCTTATCGTATTCATTTTTCTAAGAACCGGAGGCCATCGTATAAACATTTTCCATAATATTCTAATTTTAGGGTCTTCTTAATAACATCTTTCTTCATCCCCTTACACTTGGAAATTTCTTCACCCGTCTCTTTCTTGTAGCTATATAATTTTGATTGTAGTCCTAAAAATTTTGAAATTTGAGTGCCGCCACACTCATCCTTAAAATCTCCAGGAACCTTCTTATTTAAGCCTTTGGTAATATATGGATTATCGGTTGTTATCTCAGAAGTGTCAAAATACTGTTCTAGATCTGGGGAAATATCGTTATAAAAATCATCTGTTTCTATCTCATATAAAAGCGAGTCTGTATCTGTAAAGCCAAGTCTTGCTCGATCTCCATATTTTGGTTTTATACAATCCTAATGAAATCTATACATGAGGGACTTGGAGATATCAAAAATGCTCATGCCCACGTACATGGGATTATTTAATGTTAGTTTTGTTTTATAAGAATGAATGGAAACTAAATTCTCAGAGAAAATTGTATAAAATTTAAATTAGGGCTAATTTATTAATTTTTCCGGGTTTTTTTTCTGATTTTACCAACTCAATATTAGCTCTTTTTTTTATATTCTCCATGATCTTTCAAAAAATGGAGTTATTCTCATTAGCTTAAAAAAGTCACTTTTAAACTTATTTTTAGCTAAAGCTCTTAAATTTGTATTTTGTTCTATATAAGGTCTTAGTCAGTCAGACTCCTCAAACATAATCCCTTTGTGGATCCTCTCTAAAATTATGCCTTTTTCGAAATAGTCTTTTAAAATCTCATGACATAATTTTTCTGGGCTTGCAAAGTGGGGACGAATTTTTCTATAGTGATTCCCTCATCTATTCTTGTTTGGATTTTTTCGGGAGCTAAAGGATAATCATTATGAAGATCGTGGAGATGTTTGGGGTATTCTAGATCTACTACTAAAATACAACCTTTTTCCTTACCAAGATCTCGCCAAAAATTTAGCACTTTCCTAGACATCCATTTAAAATTACAGGTAGGAAGTTTCTGCATAATAGCCCACCCATAGCGATTATTAGCATCTAAATAAAGAACATAGATGGAGGGCTTTGTTGGATCACTATTCTCTAAATACCATAAATTTGCCTTTATATGCCTTGATTATTTGCCTTTATATGACGTTTAGTGATCATAGAAACTCCCCCTCAAATTCCTTTTTCTATCATAAGATACATGTCATTTTTAGAAAGGAGCTCTAGCTTTACACCCATAATTTTTAAGGCTGCAACCCAAGCTAAGCCTGGAACTGTAAAATACCAGGCTGGATCTAACCCATAATTTTTAAAGCATAAGGATCTGAAATTTTCAAAAATATCAGCAAGTAGTAACAAATCTGTAATTAGGTAAAGATCATGATAATCTGTCATAGAAGACATCTTGAAGGTCTCCCAAAGTTTTTTTGCGTGGGCACAATCTTTTTCCGAGATAGACTCTTACTTGAGCTTAGAGTAAAAATCTTTTATAGGAGGTAACTGTTTATATAAAAGTTTATCAAAAATATCCATATAGTCATAAGGGTAGATTCCTTTTCTAGAAAGCAGTTGTCCATAGTCTGGAAAAAATCTTTTAAGAATATGGAGATTTTCTAGGTTAGTGGCTCCTAAATTTTCGACTTGTTTCTCTAAACTTGTAAGTAAAATTTTAAAGAATCTATAAAGCTTAATTGCTTGTTAATCACCTTACCAGATTTTTTAGTATCTACAGGCACATATTTAGTAAAGCTAATATATTTTTCTTAGTTTTTTGGTATAATGCTAATCGATCCTGGAGTAGCATTTGAAAATTTAATAAATAAGTGAGAATTGTAGCCCTCTAAATTATGAAAAACAACTGGGATAAATTTTGATCTTTTCATTTGAAGAGTACACTTATTATGGGCCGCCCCTCTAAATTTTTGCTGTAAGATGGCGATGATCTTTAAATTTATCGAAGCGCAGAGCGCCAAAGGACATGTCTTTCTTATATCCTAAAGGCTTACTACAAATATGACAATCCTTAGCATTGACGAAATCTAATTTGTCTTGATCAGTGAAAATTATTGTTTTAGGATGCTTATAAAATCTATCGTAAATATTTTTCGTCTCAGCTTCTATCTTTTCTACAAATATCTCCTTGATGGTTTTATCTGAATTGGGATCATGTGTATACCTCACTGATTTTGGCTTATAGATCGTATCATCTGAACATTTTACTAAGTAACAAAATCCGCCGGGTTTATGTCTTTGATATTGCTTAGTATTTTTACCTATATTTTTATTTATTGGCATTGTAATACACTCAAAATCAGAATATATAATAAGCTCAACCCTTGATTTTCTAGTATGATTTTAGAAAGAAATCTTTTCCCCGGGTATTGGAAGCACAGTTCTTGCGGGCTGGTGGAGTCTACAATACTTTTGATGCTCTATTAGATGATCCTCTTCAAAAACGTGTTGAAAACAAAAATCACAGACAAAATACTTACATTTTTTCTTCGTTATTAAAGATAAAACTAATCTAGACTTAGTACTTAAAACTACATAATGTTTATTCCCTAAAAGCATAAGGCGGATGTCTGGTTTAAAATGTATTTTACCCACAGGAAAAACGTCCGATTCGAATTTTCTTCTCTTAAATCGTAATAAGTTTATTTTTAAATTATTATTTCTCTTAAATTTCCTTATGTCTTTTATGGGGGTGGGAAATCTGATACCTTACCAATTAAGAGTATTTATTGAGTCTATTCAATTGTTTGTAATTCTCCCTTGTTTGCTATCTTCAGGTTTAGTAAATAAAGCTACGCCTATAGCCCATTTAAAACATCTCTTATCGAGCTGGCCCTTGGAGCCGAAGAAAGAATTATTAGGATTAATTATGCCTCTCTTATTTAGGAGAAATTCTGGAGTGGGAACATAAGAAGATTCCTTAAAAGGCTTATATTTTGCTGTGTAAATATCTAATCTTACTACTCTGTCAAATTCCCATCCGGAGCCATTCTTTTGATATTCATAAAATGAGGATAAGATTTTACGCACCATTTTTTCGTAAATCTTCTTAAAATTGGGGCCTTTCAAAATTATATGATATCCTGAGCTAAATGAGCTTTGTCACATTTTACTATCTTGTCGGTCTCTGGATCTCTATTAATCATGGAGCAAATCAAAATGAGCTCAACTTTACTATTTATAAGCATTTTTAAAAGTTTAAAACCTTCATTTTTACTAAAGATAGCCAAGTCTCTGGATCAGACTCATCACCTTCATTATTCTCAATTACATAAGACTTAAATCGACCTTTTAAAGCAGTCTACCATTCCTTAACCCTTCGGGGTCTTGGTCTTTGAGAAGGAAAAGTCTGAGATTCCTTAAGCGTTAAATATGTTGATTTTTTAAGGGGTGAAGAAGGAGGAGCTCTTGGTACGTTAAAGAGTCTCAAAATCTTATTTTTCAAATTATTATAACTATCCAAAATCTTAGATCTTATTTTTGGTGGGATATAATCTACTAGCCAGTTATACCACTTGCCTAATTTTTTCTTAGCTAATTCCTTATTTGTTCTTGGAGGAGGAACAGGAGGAGGAGGAATATATTTTGTAGGCTTAAGAGGCTTAACTTTAATAATTCTTATAGGCAAGTCTAATAAATGAGATGATGGCGGAAGGGGAGGAGGTTGTGTTAGTCGATTATTTGCTCTAGGCTTAGGAATTGACTTCGAAACTGGAATCCGAGTTTTAAGTTGAGATTTTAACTTACTTAAAGCTTCTCGACGTCTAGCTCTAAAACCATTAATCATACCATTTTGATCTACATGTCTATTTACATATTTTGTAATGAGATCTATGGTCTTATCATCATAATTTTCTTTATCTAAATTTTCCTCTAACTTATCTAAGTATTTTTGAATATTTTTCTTACCCCATCTATTAATTATTCCATCTAAAATTCTAAGCTCTCTAAAAACTTTTGGAGGAATATTGGGAGGTGGCTTGGGCATATATTTCTTTTTAACATCCGGAACTTCAACATGAAGTCTTTAGTAAAGCAGTTCTGTCTTTTTGAGTTTGCTCATTGGCATGATTCCAAGTATCTATTCTTCTATTTAAATAATCTATATGAGCCCTATATCTCCGGAGCGCATTTTTAAGATCTTGTTTTCTATTCTCAGATAAATCCGGCTTATTTAATTTTAAACTCACCAACTTATACTTCTCATTCGTCTCATCTATATAAAAAAAAAATCATCCACTTGTCTATTGGCATCGATTAACAATTGAACTTTACTCTTAATTTTGGCTTGAAGCTCATCTCTAACATCATCTAATTCTTTTAAAGTCAAATCCATGTCTCTTTTATTATTAGAATTCTCTCCATTTTTCTGTGCAAGATTTTTACGCATCTCTTTATTATATAAATTTTTTTCATAAATCAAATTCATGTCTTTTTTATTATTATCTATAAATTTCTCAGATATAGAAATTGATTTTTTAACATTTGAAGAGCTCATAGCCTTATTATTATAAGAATTTTTGGCTAATAATAAACTATTTTTATTTTTTCTTCTATAAATAAAAGACTCTCCATTTTTCTGTGCGTGATGTTTAGGCATCTCTTTTTTATTAGAATTTTTTTCATAAATCGAATTCTCAGGCATGGGTCTTTTTTATTAGACTTGATTTATGAAAACAATTTTTTTTTCGATTTTGTAATAGTAATTTATAATAAATTGTGTATTTGAGACTGAATTTTTTTGTGGGTTGTCTTGAAGAAAGGGGTGTGGCTTAACCTCATTAAATATGCATAATAGAAATTTATACTAATCACAATTTTGTAATAGTAAAATATACTAAATTTCATGCTCGTAATAGTAGCTTATACAAAATTGAGCCAGAAACCCCCTGACCAAATTCCTGGAAATGTTAGCGCGACCAAATTCTTGGAACTCATTAAATATGCACATTAGTAATTTATAAGGGTGCTTTGCACGCTTCCGCCATCTTAGATTGGGAATTGGCAAAAAAGGGGCGTGGCCTAACCCTATTAAATATGCATATTAGTAGCTTATACTTTAGCGCCATCTTGGATTTTTAGAGCCAAGGTCAAGGTCACGTGACCTCATTATATATGCATAATAGTAATTTACACTAATTTTAAAAAAATTTTGTAATAGTTATACTAAATTCTGCTTGAACCCCCAAAATCTCACTACTTCTTCAAATTTGCAAAGTCGTCCAATAACGCACAATCACGGTTAATCATTGCAACTTCGCACTGATGAAACACAAATTCATCATGCGCAGATAGTTTTAGGCCTGGCATATTTATTACCAGCTAGAATAAAAGAAATACTTTTTCTATGATTAAACTTGTGCTGGCACTGGTGCTGCGAGGTCTTATAGGGGAACTCGCTTCGCTGGTGAAAGCGTCGTAGCTGACAGAATTTTAGCATAGTGATTTTAAATGTCTATAAGCAGTGGCCACTATTCCCAACCTTGTCTCATACAACCACAATTCTATAATTTAGAACCGAGACATTTGTTTGTCAAACACTCCCAGGCCAAGAATGACTCAAAAAAGCCTATAACAGTTAGACTGTGTCCTATTTACTTTCTTAAATACATTATATTCGTCTGCTGGATAACTTTTTATTTTGTTCATTTGAATATATATACGAGCAGTGATGCAGCGTGACATCATAAGAATGGACGTGCTCCCATAAAGGCCCGTTTATAGGGGCAATTTTGATGCGCTTCTCTCATGTTGAACGATGTAAAGGAGTGAATAACTGGCAAGTATATGTGGTTTAACAATTTTGCTACTACACTCGCCAGTCAACCTACTACATCACATATGCTAAGAGGAGAAAAATTGTCGCAAATATCACCGGTAAAAAAGGGCCTTAATAAAACAAATATAACAGATAAGATTTAAGACTGTTATGCAGCTAGGTATTTTCATTTTCATTTTTTATTAATTTTGCTACAAGAAAAAAATTTATTAAAAATTTTGTCAAAAGCCCAAGCTTTCGGACAACACGTCCATCTTCAGGGGCAAATGTTAAAATTACTTCTCCTGCCTTAAATACATTATTGCCTGTATATAACGATCTATGATACTAAGCCTACTTAATTAATTTTCTATAACCCCTAATTATAAAATCCTAATTGTTCTTAAAGCCATCTATTTTCATGATTGGCTTATAAACCTCCGGGAGTGTCATACCATTGTCTCTATTCCTGATAAAACTTTTAGATTGTTCAATGAAGGAAGCTTCTTTCTATTTTCGCTGCGCCCATCTGTTTTCTTTACTTAAATTCTTTGAATTGTTCCATGTTACCGCGTGATCATTATCTTGAACGTGTTTCGCCAACACTGATTTTTCTGACTTTTTCAACTGAACAGCTTGTTTAGGTTCACTCTGCCGTGTCCCAAAAGCTTGCCCTGTCTCACCAATATATTCAACAGCACAGTCTTTGCATGGAATACTGTAGACGACCCCATTCTGCTTCAAATCCACCAACATATCTGTCGGTCTCACCAACTGACGTTTTAGTGTAAACACTGGTTTCATTGCAACTTTAAACATAAAACAGAGAGCGGGGATCAGAATGGAGGTGGCAAATATACTGAAGCGTGCTAACCCACCAAAAGATAATATGACAAGGTCGGAGAGGCAAATTATTGCAAAATTAAAGAAAGATGATTCAATAGTAATATTAAAAGCTGATAAAGGAAACACAGCCTTCGAGAGCTGTCTTCGACACTCAACTTTTTGCCTCAATGTGGCTCAAACGCTGAATGTTGACTTTCCGAGCAGAATAAAAGTAATCTACAGTAGATGCTTTAGATTGCCTTTGGTCATTTCTGACCAAACAGTGTGGTATTTACTAGACATCCTATATATGGCATAGTGAACTCGTATAGCTTCCTGCAAGGCTCCCTGAAAGACTTCAACCTTCTTGTGTGCTTGAGCTCAGCATTCAGAAAGGCAGCTGCATAATTAATCTGAGCTCTGATCATCCTGATCAGTCGTGATCTATCAACAACTAAAGAAATTACAACCCATAGGAATGAAAATAATTTTCAAATTAGCCAATGAAATAGCTTGTAAAAGGCTAGGCACATCTCCCACATACCCCTAGATCAATCAGCCCAAACCTCTAGAACAATAACGACTTATATCTCCATGGAAATGACCTAATTGGCCAATCAGACTACTCAATTTTGACCCCAGAGCGACCAAAACTCACGTCCAAGCAGCTTTTAATTTATTTTATACACCAAAAAAATTATTATGCAACTGTACGAATATATAACTGGACTGTGTTTAAAATAGATATCACTTAATAACTAGCTGCCAAACTTTTTATGTTTATTGTGTGATCGGTTTGACTTTCCCGAAATCCGCCCCTGGGTGAAGATAAGGGTGAGGGGTTGAAGATCGAAGATGAGGTTAAGTTTTCGTGTGTTTGGAGATGCCAAATGACTGTGGCTCGCATTCTCCAAAAATTGCAGAGAAATTTTGTTGCTCGTATACGACAGCTTTAGGTACCACTAACGAGTAGATAGAGCAAGCATGAAAGATAACTGTTTAGTAAGTCTGTGCATATAATTGGACTTTTGAGCCCAAGGAAACTTATATAAGTGGCACCAAACGATCTTAAACGCACACTGTAGCTTACAGTTTCTCAACATCTATTTATCTCTGGTGTTCAACATTAAGTCTTGGACTTACTAGTCTATTAAACGGAATGTGGCATCGCAGCCATGTAAGGATTTAGTTTAAAAGATGCAACTCCTGATGGTTATGTTGTGCACTTCAATAAAACAAAAAAGTACTGACCCTTTACGGCTGAATTGTAATTGCTAAAGTTAAAAAAGCAACACATCATGTTCCGCGTAACAATTTACAGTTCTATAGCCTTACAAGCAGCAAAACTCCATGTTGCTGTCTGCTTAGATACATATTGAAACAACATGAGCGCAGCAAACAAGTAAAGCCTGCTTTCCACTAGGCGGAATTTTCTGTGAGGAAAATAAACCTAGCAACGTGATTGGTTCGCTTTGCGTCGAAATATATAGCTAGCCAATCAGTTTGGTAGATTCCACGCAAAAAATTCCGCCTAGTGGTAAACTGGCTTCAGAGCCCTTTTCAACACGAAAAAACAAACTAAGTATTTCCAAGCAAGAAAGAAAGCATGTACGTTTTGTTTATGTTCAAGTATAAAGCAATAGGGGTAGAACTGTGCATACAACAATGCCGTTCATGTCGTAAATGAGAATAACGTTCCTGCAAATCCCAGCCCCATAAAAAATATTATCCTATTGTAATACTGTGTGCCAAAGTACGCTTTGTGCGCATTGTTTTAGTAGCGAAAAATCCTTTATGTACACCGAAATGGTACATGCTGTATTGTGCTACATGTCTGAACTTTTGGCCAAAATTGAAATATTTAAGGTGAAATACGGTAGAATAAACCACAGTGCACTTTCCCTTCCTTATCGTGGACTTCGAAACCGGCAAAACATTTAAAATAAAACATTAATGACATCTCTCTCCAGTCTTAAAATTAAGTTCTTAAGGGGTAATTGTCTGATTGCAAGTGTGAAAAATGGCTAAGGCATCATAAGAAACATAACATAATATAACATAACATAACATAACTAAGACCAGCACTTTTGTGTTTCCTTTATTCTTTCTATTTGCGTTTGAAAAACAATGCTAAAGCCTTTTTTTCATGAGGCGGCCGACAAAAAAAGTAGGTTGTGAACCTAAAATGAATAATGCGTTTGTTTATTCGCATTGCAAAATGGCCCTGGCTTTAAGTAAAGCTCGTAGTTCTTTAGTTAAATGCTTGATAAATGGTTATTTAAATGCAAAAATGATTCGAAAAGTTATTATGATGCAATTGTATGGGCTGGCAACAAAGCCAGAAGGTTTGGCTCGATGTGATCTCTTGAGCAGAGTCAGCTTTGTTCAGGAAGTCCTTGCTCTGCTTGGCCGTTCCTTTGACGAACAAGGTGGATTACTGCCTCTAGGTAGTGGCAAAACAAATGATTCTAAACCTTCCAAGCTGAAAAAACCAGCAACGTCTGAAAAAGCCAATGTTTTTTTATGGGGTCGACACAACTCGGTCTGACTTCGATAATACGCGAAAGCTCTCTGAAATAATCGATGAGTTGAAGGTGTGCAGAGATTTAGCCATGGTACACATTCAGACTTATAATTATAACCAAGAATAGCATCTTTTTCCTTACTTTTTCAATGTATATGCATTAGAAAAAACAATTGCTAACTTTTTTATCTACTCTCGTTTGGCACCATTGTGAATTTGAGTTTATATCAACTCTACATAACGTTTCCGCAGGTTTTTTGCTAAGAATCTCTGGCTGACACTCACGTAAGATCAGGAGTTAAGCGCGCCGTTCACAAAATGAGTGTCGCATTGAAACTTGCAAATTCTTAGCGTTTCTTGCTATCCAAAGTACTGTTTTATACACACAGCACAAAAACAAATGTCAGAGCGAACACCAAAGATAAAAGTCAGTAATTGCGGACGTAAGCGAAAATTCGCAACTATAAGTTAATCACTAGTATCAAATGCGAGACAATCGCCTAGCGATGTAGACTTGCATTTATTGTACCAAACTATTACTCTCTGAAAATTCGGGGGTGAGTAGATGAAGCAAAAATTTGCATCTAATTGAGCTAATTTCAAAGTAGTGGGTGATGAAGATTTGTGGATGTATTGTAGTCTGTAGACTTGCTGCGTTGTATTTACTGTAGACTATAAAGAGTCATAGAAAAGTTTCCGTATACACATCATTGATATTCTGTTGCAATACTCTACTAAGTCTTGTGTTCATGCTATTGTGATCACTTGTAAATAGTGGAGTGTTGCAGCTCTAAATAGCATATTCCCCACATTTATTGCTTACAGGATTATGGAACTACCTCATAAACTACAAGCCTGTACATTCGAATGCTGTTCACAAATAAGGCATGTTTACACGTGCGATTTTTGCTGTGATTTTTCTCCTTTTAGCATGTGATCAAGTAAGTTGATTGGCGAGTGCATTTGCAAATTTTTTGGAGAAGGTGTATTAGCCAGTTATCTACTCCATCACATCGTTTAATAAATGAACAGTTGCTGGAAAAATCGCCCGTGTAAATTAGTTGACGACCTATATATGAGCTGGTATGCATTTCATTTAGGACATATCTCAACTGTTTTAGAGCAAGTTGACCATGGCGGTCAACATGGTAATGCTGTGCGAACCTCAATCTGCGGCGAAACCCCAAACCTGACCACACCCCAAAACAAGGCTTTCGCCATAGTGCTATCTGCCAAACCATAAAAGCTCAGGCTATTCTGAGTTGCTTAATTAATTCAGAGATAGTGCTTTAGGGGTGGTCACTGGTAAGTGTGAAATGCCTGGCACTAATGTCTTACAAGAAAATGACAGTGCAATACCCAAGGCCAAATGTCAATTTGTGGCTTACAACTTCAGATAAACAGCGGTGGACCTACAACACCCTATCTCCTAACTCTTTTTGATAGAGTCATAATCTGGACTTAATTAAGTAGATTCCTACTGTTTTGGGGCAAAATAGTTGGCATTTTGGGACCGACATAATATTCTGAAATGCACTCACCTCCTGCTAATGGACGTATTTGGCCAAATTTCCCACTTTACCGTGCTGTTTTTCATAGATACCGATGAAATCCGTCCAAATATGTTAGTCATTGTTGACATAGCGGTGTCAAGTACATTTTCAACAAGCTTTAATTGGGTGTCAAGTAAATCCTAGCTGTTCAACTATCGACATCACAAAACCTGAACTTTGTCCAAATTTGGCATCATTTTGTCATCTCGTGCCGTTGACAGCAGTTCGGCTTCGTTACTCTTGCATTAAGCCATTTTAATTGCACTAATAGGAAATTTAACCCTTTATTAAGGGTGTGAAAATAAAAACATAAATAAAAGATACGATTTGTAGCATTTTACCAACCTGTAAAATGTTGCTTGCGAGTTTTTCAATATATTGCATACAAACCTCGCGTGCACAAAGTGGCAGGCAAACATGGGGGGGGAGCTCAATGTTAAGAAGCTTGCGTACGCCAAGCAATGGCATAGTTAGCAGAACCCTTTGGGATGCATTTTAGACTTAACGTTCGCTATTAGTTCATTTATTGGCCCATTCTGAAGAATTCATTGAGTAAAAGTCAAAAAGTCAGCTTGCGATCAATAGTTACCACAAGCCTTCTTCATTTTCTTGAAAAGCATTGAACCCCCTGTGTCGGCCTGCCACTTTATGCATACGAGTTTTATAAGCAATATATTGAAAAACTCGTAAGCAACATTTTACAGGGTGGTAAAATGCTACAAATCGTATCTTTTATTTATATTTATATTTTTTTCACACTCTTAATAAAGGGTTAAATTTCCTATTAGTGCAATCGAAATGGCTTAGAAGGAAAAAATAAAAAAGCCGAATTCCTGACAACGGCACGAGATGACCAAAATGGTGCCAAATTCGTACAAAGTTCTGGTTTTGCGATGTCAATTGTTAAACAGCTAGAATTTACCTGAGACCCAGTGAAAGCTTGCTATATATGTGCTTGACACCACTATCTCTACAATGACCAACACATTTGGAAGGATTTTATTGGTGTCTGTGAAAAAGAGCGGGGTAAAGTGGCAAATTCGGCCAAATACGTCCATTTGCAGGAGATAAGGGCATTTCAAAATATTATTTTGGTCCCAAAATGCCAACTATTTTACTCCAAAACAGTGGTAATCTACTTAAATAAGTCCAGATTATGTTTCTATCAAAAATATTTAGGAAAAAGGGTGTTGTAGGTCCACTGCTGTTTATCTGAAATTGTAAGCCA
>JAODVQ020268695.1:0-32515 GCA_025400075.2 Phenganax stokvisi
TGAAAGGATTGATACGTCACTTTTAGATCACAATTATCGTGATCTGTTTGCTCGCTTTTTAATTGGTTTGGAGTATTGTGTCAAAAAGTCGTAATGAACATTATAGCTCTTGCCTTGTTAGCTGTCGCACTGGCTTTTTCTCATTTCGTCTGCCATAACCTTGCTCGCATACGAAGCGATTGCCTATGCCGAAGCTTTCTTTGAAGTTTATGTATTTCCGATTTTTATGAATGTATAAGATTGTACGATGAAGATATACACGCACACAGTCGCACATATAGGTAATTTCTAGTCTTTTTTACCGCGTAGAACCCTAAATTTACTTGAAATATGTCCAATTGCCAATGACATCATTTATAAGAAAAGCTGAGTAACCGCAACTCCTGTCGATCTTTTTGCTCCCATTCTCGTTAAAAGCGTGCGGTAGAAATAACGTCATTGTTCAGGCTTTGTCATCAATTTACGCCAACGACTTGCATAGGCTTGATATTTCGAAATCGCAGGAAGATCACGAAAAACGTTTCATACAAGCAATCGAGAGAAAGAAAGCTGTCGAAATGCCCGTCGAGGCACTTCTGTGGTGTCCATATATGAACATTTTTGCTCCGTTCGAAAACTGATTGTGATGCTGCCTTTTCTGATCATAAAACAGAGAGCTTGGCTGCCTTGGCATGGTTGTCATATCTCTATAAGTACAAAAATCAAATACAAAAGTCTAATAATTTTTTTTAGAAAACAAACAACCAGCTATAGAAGTTATAATTAACCAGATAAAGCTAAAAAATTATCCCAGGGACATATTTGTGCTAAATTATTTACATAGTTTGCATTCTTTCATATGAAGAACTGAAATTATACATACGTCATGCCTTGAATTAACGCCATTGCTTTGAAGTTGCAACACAATTTACTGCAAGAAAAAGAACCGAATTTCCAAAATTTGCGTCAATAAACTAAGTTTATCGTTGATTTTCTGTAATAACGTATGTTGATACGTGACAGTGGCGATTTTCAGCGTGGAAGAATTTATGCAGCGTTATCATGACGTCAACATACTAAAGTGCAACGATGAGATCCCAGCTTCAGCGGAAATGATTACAGGAATGTTAGTTAAGGTTTACTTCCTGAAATGACGTCTACTTCACATAATAATTCGCCAGCATTCAAGTCGGCTCGACTTACATCGAGCAGGCGCAGAGAGTTGATTCTGACAAAAATTCCAAACTGTGACACGATTCAGAACCGTCCTGTTTCAGTGATTGACTGTCTTTTTTTTGCACTGTCTAATGACTGATGTCTGTCTGGCTATATAGTGTTTTGCGTGACGCCTATGCAAAGTGTATTAATTCAATTTTTTGCTAATCAGAATGGAATTACAGCAATGTGATTCTACCATCTAGATCTCTTCATTATTCATTTCCTTCCTTTTCTTCGTGGTCATTCCTTTTCACTTTTTCTAATTCCAAACAAAGAATTTTGTCACCGATGTGTTTTCGTGAGAAAGTTTATAGGAAATATCTTTCATGTCAACATTCTTTCTTTGTTTGCAAACACAAGCTAGGCTCTCTATCCAACCAAATTAGAATGACGCTGGATGACGAAGTATCAACTCGACTTTGGTTAAGGAAATCACAACTAGATTTTTTACAAATTAAAATGCAAGTGGTGATAAATTAATCTTGTCTGTGAATGAGTTAGAAACTAAATTTATTTTCTCAACTTCTATAATTTTATTTTTAGTGCCAGGCTTAGGAAACAAGCTAATCCTAAGTAGCGCTGGATCAGCTCAGGTGTATAAAAAGTTTGGTTAATTGGCTGTTGCATTTATTTCATGAGCAAATAATTAATTTCTTCTTCATAAATCAAATTTCCAAAAACCCTTTCTTTTAGTGAAATCTTGACGAATTATAAAGTTTTATACACATACTGTAACGTATTACTGAAAAGCGTTTTTAGCTGTATTAGCATGAGTTGTGTATACAATTTTATTTTGTTGTGGATTGCGTGATCTTCTATTCTTTAATTAAAAAAGCTCTTAGCAACATGTAAATCATAAATAATACTTGATCCCTATGTTTATGACGCTCATGCACCCATGCAGAAATGAAAATACTAAGAGCCTGTTTGAAGTACGAATTGATCCACTTACACCTGCAGGGTCAGTACTCTAGAAGTATCTTTAAATCACGTTAAGGGTTTCCGATGAAATTTCTAATAATATTATAGTTACTGAAAAATTTACCTTTGTATTGCATACAGACCATAAGATATTTCATCGCACCGAGGTAATGAAACCCAGATCTATTGATCATAGTCAATTGGACAATTAACTGCACTCATCCCAAAACAAACTCATTATATAGAAACGACTAGTGACCTATTGATTACGTTAAAAGATGAAATGCAGAGGAGTGTTGGTTAGAATTTTTGATCTGTTCTCTTTCATGTTTGTTTGGTCTTGTTTAAGACAAACAGTGGAAGACATTGTTCTCAGAGACCGAGTGAAAATTTAGTTGAGAAAAAATCTATATTTGTCAGCCTAACAAACATTATTTTTCTAAAACATATCATGTAATTAGAAAGAGTAGTCTATTCTAATGAGGAACTATGACTGGATACAATTATACCGTACAAAGAGAATTCTGGAATTCAAAAAGCGTGACATGAGTGAATGATAAATGATTATTATAAATGGAAGCAAATTATTCGTGTTGTTTATACCGTCCACACAGCCCAATGATGTTTTTGATGAATTGGATGTGCTTGTTGACAACTTGGAAACTAGTTTCTAAACGTTAACGAGTTGCAATTTCCTTTGTTAGGTGCGTGAGACTGTGAGAAAACTGAAATATTTATAAAGAATTTAGTCAACCGGAGTATAGTGCTCGTTTGCAAGAAATCCGGTCCATAAGTCTACAAAAATTGACGTTATCAAGTAGGAAGGGCCAGCAAATCAGCAATTAAGTTGAGAATATGGGGGCGGGTGTTGAAGGCATGGTTGAAGCACGGGCAGACGCGTTGCATCATGTTAATAGAGTTAGCAATGAAGTTCTCCATTCTTTTTAAAACTCAATATACCGTTAACAGAGTGATATTTGACAAATTTTGCATCGTTACTCTGTGAAGATTTTGGTCTCTTTTTTGTTGTTTCGGCATGATGCATTAAACTACTAACATTTACACCTTGTATAGCACGTTGTAGTGGAATTCTAATGGTCATGACGCACGCCTGGTGCGTGAGCAAAGCCAAGAATTACCGAAAACTGTTTCCAATTCTCCGTAAATATAAAAATCTGTGATGAAAAGTGGTAAACTATTACAAAACCCCGGTATATGATGAATCTCTGTTTAACAGAAAAAAATATGTATTGCCTCTGCGTTTTTGAAGTTTGCTTTAAGTGCTAGCTATGTAACTTTTTGTTTGATTTTGTGCCTCCCCCAGCTATTTACTGAAAGGTATCTCTTTTAATTTCAATGAGTGTAAGCAGATAAAGGAGCCTGTACAAGAGAGTTACATGAAAGGTTAAACAAGGGCAAGTGTAACTGCAACAAGGTGGTGCAGTTTCGAAAGAAGACTGTGGGCACGGCACTAGGGCGGACTGTAGGCAACAACATATACAGCCAAAATCAACGGACTAGAACGACTTCTAGATTGTAAGTTCAGTCTTAAAATAAGTACTTTTCTAAACGACGCAAATGTACGCCTTGACTCCGGATTTATTAGAAAAAGGCGCATGAGCATGCAATTGTGGTTGTCATCGCTTGTAATTCATTGTGCGGCAAAACCATACACAACACGCGAATAATAAGAAATCAACAAAACACCTTAAAGCTGAGAAGTAGGGTAGAAACAAAGCATTTTAATAGAAGTACAGAACCAAATTTATGGTGATAAAATTTATATGATCTGACTGTGAATACCTCGAATTGTTCATTCTCTGGCCGATGAGTCCTATCACTCCTATAGAGCATGTAGCTTTACAAGCTGAAGAAATGCATCATACATTATTTTGAAACTAACATTGAACAGTGCGCTAAAATTTTAAATTATTTTTATCAAAAACGTTTGGCATGGTGTTTGCAAGACAAAACTGTGGCACAGAAAAATTCACTGATTGTTTAACTTGGCAGGACTTGTTAGGGGTTTCCCGTTGCCAAATGCAAAAACACTGCTCCGACAAAAGTTTCTTAGCTATTTCTTGTTTGGTTTAGCTGTGAATTAGCACGAGTGCATGGAATGCAAGTACACCGGACTAAAAAGAATTAATTGTCAGGAAGCTTTCGTGTTTACTGACACGACTATAATTGTGAGTGCTTGGTCACACGTTCGAAATCCCACGACAGGCTAGATGATTTAAAACTGACTGAAATATGCATGGGACATGTCGTCCAAATCAATTGTAAGCTATGATCAGTTTTCATACTCCAACTCAAGCAATTAGCTACCATAATTATTTTCCTTAATCGACCCTCCTGTTTTTGCTGTTTTCCACTCGGTACAGTTATCAAACTGCAGAGAGAACGAAGACATTTTCTGATAAACTTTTGAAGTGGACAGTTTATTATTAGCAACGATACTTGGAAACTATTGAGATTGTAGGCAATGGACTTCCTCATCAGTCATCACGGCTCGCTGTGGAAACTGAACGATATGAACTTTCAATGTGTTAGTTTATCAAGCAACTTAAATATTACAGAGCACACCAAGGTTGCATGCCATATTTTTTTAAAACTTTGAAAAATCTTGTTATTTAGCTATTAAAGTTATTTTCCGTTGGGGAAAAAATCTTATATTCAGTTATTCAGTCTTTGCTATTAAAATATACTTGCATATAAGCATGCGAGATACTAAAAATAATAATTGCATATAAGATCAGCTAGGTCTCTTTTTTCTTTGCGTGGCTGTTTTACCATGCATTAAGCGATGCATGGGTAATTTTAATAAAATGCATGATTTGTCAAGACTAAAAAAATGTGAACTATTTACCAATAAACTGGCGAATTTTATGTTATGAAGCCATAATGCGACCCACTAAAACAAAGAGTATATTAATTTGTGTGCTGAAATACCCGTAAATTCGGGTACAGTTTAGTTATATGATTTGTAGCGCATTCATTAATGCAACGATGTTTAGTCATCATTAGGGTGTTGCCTCTGACAACCATGATGATCAGGTTACTGACGTTGCACTCAAACCGCCCACACATAGTTGATCCATTTAAGCGCAAATCGCAGCCATCTGCTCTCCATATCACTTATTAACTTGAGCGCAACGATCAAAACTTTTCTGGAATATATCAAGACTAGAGAGCATTAGAACTCTACTTGGTAAGTTCATGTTAAAATTTTTATACATGTGTTATATATTACAAACGCAGGAGCATCTTTCATGGTTTTACATCTTTCTGTAAATAGGAAAGTAGAGTTAGACAGCTGAACAATCTCTTTCGTAACATTGAAGTGGCTATATTGTAAAATTGGGATAGGTGATACACACGCGTTACTGATAGTGTGTGTATTACTGTCGTTAATTTTTGGAAGACTTCTCGCTCTCACTCCTTAGGAAGAATTAAGTATCGATTGGTAAGTTTACTGATATATGACTGAAGACTGGGCAAGTTCAAATTACACGCAGTATTCTTCAAGACGTCTTGGCAACTGCTCAAAACAGATTTTAAACAAGAAATGCTAAGTTATATATAGCTACATGTAAAACAATTATCAATACCATGTCGTGTGTCCTTGTCATTCAGTCTGCCTTGCGCAGTCGACTTCGAGCGAAATCGTAACTGAACGATATTCAAAAAGTTTCTGCGCTGAGTTAATTGTCGCGCATGACCTACGTCGTTCCGGCCCGGCAGTAATGTCTTATTAGTTGAAAAACTTTTATGATCCCACAACTTATCCAAAATCATTCTATCAATTTATGAGAGCCGCAAAAGGTCAAGCTAATGAGTTAGGATGCTGTAAAAGTGTGCGTGAAATGACTCATTTCCTTTTTCCATTTACTTAAAAAGATTGCTTTCAACAATGGATGGTGTGTGTCCGTTGATATTGCTAAACATCGCTGTTCAATTTTGCTCCTGCTTGTTAAGTATTACAAAGATGCGAAGTAGTGTTTGTTTCACCTTAGGAAGCACAATCATGGTCATCAAAGGTGTTAAAAATCAGATATTCATGATATTTGCACAGGCATTGAAATGTTAATTGCAATGGATGTTGTGCACGTAACATTACTGGCAAGTTTTTTAATCTATCTGCAGTTTTCTATATTTTCAGTATAGTATATTAGATGTTATTGGAATACAGCTTTAAGAGTAACTCGTCGTTGTAGTTTTCAATCACCAAGTAAAATTCCAACTTTGTATAAAAGAGTCTTCCTGGATGACACTCCTTGCTTTGATTCATCAGCATGCGCAGTCATCTGGTCAAAGTACAATTTTCTAATCACTACTTTCTTTCAAAACACTTTGAACTACTCATATTTGCTGTCTCAGAACAACAGTGTTGTCGACTGATAACCCGGTAGGAGTTATTAATCAGATCTTTGTTTCGTAAATTTGCCCATATTCCGAGGATTTAAAACAGCCGCTAGATAATCCTATCAATCTTTTACGTGGAGACACTGGTCAGACAATCGTCATTAATTAAACTTTCCCCAGGCACAGGTGAATCACTTGAGCTAAAATTTACACTTGAATACCAATTTTAAAATTAAACATGATTTACGGTTAGTCGCAACTTGATTTGCAATTCCACTTCGTTTCCTTAATTTAATTCAGCACTGTTAATTTTTACTGATCTGTTTTAAGTAATTATTCTTGGCAAGCTAGTACAGCTACAAGTTTGATATTTCTATACCACTGAGCAGTTCTAAAGGTATCAACTACCGCATGTTCCGTCTCAAATGGGCTAGTGCCCATTTTGGAATTTGAAAGGTTGAAAGTGTTAAGTTATGGCAATTATCGATGAGAACTCGGATTAGTAAAAATTTGAAAGAGGAAGTTTTCGTCATGAATCAATAATAGAAAAGTATAGACCAAGCGCAGGCAAGGTTTTATAGTTTCAGTATTTGTCCAGTATATGAAATAATGCTCGAATGAATTTTTTTGGGATCAATTGTTAACTCTCTCATGTACAGTTATGAGTATTACCAGTTATGAGTAGGAAAAATGATCATTAGTCACATCGAATGACTGGAAAATTAATGCAACTTGTTGCGTAGGATATGAAAAACGTGACAAATAAAGTAATGATATATAATACTAGGAACAAATATGTCAATCCCCCTCACAACAAATAAGTCTGATTCTTTGCGTACTTGCGTGAATTTCAAACATGCATCCTATTCTTGACTTTGTCTGTGACTTTATTACTCTTGAATTGTTAGAGGAAAATCATATTTACACTGCGGTTAGTTCATATCATTCTAGGTCAGGAGGTCAAAATAACAGGAAAATATTATCATCCTTGCTACACGTATAAAAAAATGGATTTAGATCTTAGTGCGTGTTCCTGCAAACTTTATCTTCTGCAAGTCCTCTAAACTATGATTTGTGGCTCTGCATTTAACCTTCAACATGTGGGTGATCGTTAGAGCGTAACTGTGCACAGCTAAAATGCATGCACAAAAAAGAAATTCGATAAGACACTGTCTAGCAAGTTTAGAAATAAGATCTGAATCATGAATTGTTCTAAAAATACGTGGATGTTTAAATGTTGAATGACATCAAAAGAAAAAGGATGTTTGAGTTTGTCAACATCCAAACACGATACAATTAAAATGACTGCATGCAGGAATAAGAATTTAATTCCTTGACCTTCACCCTTGGTCTTGGATTCGTCCGGTAACGAAGGGAGGATATACTAAAGACAAAGTTCATTTTTTTAAAAAGACGGAAGTTGAAGACTGAACAGTTATATTAATGGCTCCGTGATACTCATTAAATCGTGTTGCACAAACTCTTTGTTTCAGTATTTTCCACAGCCTCACCAGTTCCCATGTTCACTTGGCTCCACAAAAATTTGGCTCGACACACTGTTTCCCACCTCGGCTTGAGGGTTTTTTAATCCAAACCTAGTTTGGTAATTTTCCACTTAAAAAAAATCGACATCGATGCGGTAGTTGCATTTTGAAGAGAGGTCTAAAAGTGTCGTTTTCTTTTATTAAAAGTTGGTTGTCGATGTGGAGGCCCGCTTCTTTTGTTCCAACGTCAGCTGGTATGAGTATATTTAAGCGACCAAATGAGTCCTTAAGAGTTGCGTGATTATAAGTGCTGCATGTCTTGCACTATACAGCGTCTGCATTTACCATGCATCAGTGGTCCATGCAATCATAAAAATCATCTAAATATTAACGGCTTTTGCCAGGGAGTCCAATATCATATCTTACAGTTGACACTTGACAGCTCATAATCGTAGTTCTGTATTTTTAGCACACGTCGTGAAAAAGATACTTCAGTCCATACAGTGCGTTTTCTTTCGCTATAATATGGGCGGCATGTATATCTTTTAATGTTTGATTATATTTTGAGATACCTAGAACTTGATATTTTGTGGGTGACATAATCTCAGATCGTATCCGGGGTGTTCATTCTTGTACTTGGCTTCTTTATTCTCACGTACAGAATGGAAATTTTTGCCTTCCAGCTTAGTTCGGTTAGTGATTGACAGTAGCTACAAAGTTGTTTTATCGAAACATTCAGCAGTTAGGTTTATCAAATCTGTATATATAGAACAATCTCCGCAATGATGAAGGTTTACAGCATTTGCTAGACTTATACTGGAGTGGTTACTGTAACTACAATATACAGAGACCTTGAAGGAACGATTCACGTATAAAAATTTTCACAGGCACAATCTTTCTATTGGAAGTAGATCTAGAAGTAATTAGACTATTAACATCAATGTGTTAGACACTAGAAAAATAGTTATACTGCTTAGGGATGATTTCTTAGCATGGAAGAAACTTTGATATTGTAGCTTAATAAAGGCAGTTTTGATTTTAGAGCTATAATTTCATGATTCGTTCCACTTGTGACAATCTGTAAAATAATACCATGTCTGGTTATCGTAATTACGCATTACCTTAAATATGTTTCAGTGGGTACCGATCAGTACGACGTCTTTGAGTGGTATTATAACCCGAATACCGCACTGTTGATATTGGCATCGTCTGTAATCTCACCTCACTGGTATTTTCTTTTCTTAGCCATGAATATGAATCCTGTGAACACAAGATATTTTCTGTTTTTCGTAATGGTTCTATTCACTGGAATTCAGTCACGGTCTTTAAAGAAACGTGCTCTGGACAGTGCCAGTTGTAAGCCAGAGGATACCACAATTTCTGTAGTTGTACCAACATGCTATATTCGCAAAGACGTTCCTGTAAAAAGATGCAAGGGAACCTGTGTATCTTACAGTATTCCTGACAGCACTGGCTATCAAATGAAGACTTCATGCTCATGTTGTCGTGCTTTAGAAACAGAAATTGTGCGGGTTGGCTTAAATTGTCAAGAACCGGGTAAAGAAAAGCCTGTTCTAAAAAATCATGATGTGTTATCTGCAAAGAAATGCTCGTGTTTGCCATGCTGATCGGTGTATGCATATAATTAGTTTACATTTCTTCCGCCGTTGAAGAAACGGATTGTGAGAGAAAGAATTTACTAACTTTTCACATTCGTGTGTTGACCACTACTGACGAGTGCATTTAAAAAAAAAGAACTAACTTCTGGACAATAACCATCAAAAGAGTCGACAAAGCTGTCTTGGAAATTTGAAACCGGTTATCTCTTAAAATTGATATGGATGGCATTACACCTAGCGGAATTGAAACAAAAATTGAGTCAGAACAATATTAATTTTAAAATTTAGTGATTAAGGGAGATTTCCATTCAGTGCAAAATGTCGCGCGATCGGCATTTTGCGATCGCTTTCTTTTGAAATGTGTGCTGTAAATCAGATCCAATGTTATGCGCTCCTCTTGAGAGCTGATAATTCAAAATGAAGCGTTCTTGCGACACTGAATGGAATCTGCTTTAACACAGACGCAGTAGATTTACTTGAATGAGAAACCACAAACAGCTAATGGTAATGGATACTGAAGTTAAACCATACCATATGCTTTGATCCAATTCAGTAAACACTTAACATAAGAGACGAAAGTGCAAAGAACTAAGAGACTTAGTATTGCATAATTTCAAATCTGAGATTCGTGCTGTTTTGTGCTTTCTTTGTACTCTTCTGTACCATAGATGTAACCTAAATGTATCATCATTTTGTTAAATTTGCCACCAGTTCCCCAGTGATACGAATACCGGTGAAAGAGACGATCGATTTTGCTGCTGTACAATGTAAAAAGACGTGTTAAAAGAATTTTAGTATTTTAAGAAAAACAATTATTTAAATATGTAGACAATCTTTAAGTTATGTGGAATAAATATTTATCAACGCAGTTCTTTTTTATATACTGATATTTCTCACCCAGGCCAGGAAAACGTTCTTCTGTACGGCGTGTTGCATTTTCTTCCTGTGATATTCAAAATCCTGAAATGGTGAAAGAGACTTCATGCCCATGAAAAAAACACATGTATAATTATTAAAGAAAGCTTTGAATTCGTGGTCATTGACAAAACTAAGCCATGCGCAAAGATGATGCGCATGGTTCATTTTTCACCGTTGTGCAATGTGCATTGCTGTGTTTTCACCGTTGAGCATCTCAGCATGACTCAATTCTCAACCTCACGTATGGCTCACTTTTTTATTTTTCGCATGCAGCGATTTCTTTTGTTTTTATTGGGGAGTATATTTACTATTCACTTGTTTAATATATTTCCTTAGAAAAAAACAAACCGTTGCATGTGAACAATAAATACGTTATTTTGAGGCGCCTCGTCGATGTGTTTATTCTGACCCACAGATATTGAACAATGGGAAGTGACCAGCCTGCTTTGCGAGGATTTTTTCACGTTTCCAAACAGACCATCAGGCTACGATATGCAGCCAGCAACCTCGTGATAATAGTCTTCACAGTGAAGGGAAAGGACATCTATTTATAAGGCTTTGTGATGCTTGCAAGGCTTACTACAAGCATACGCACTATCTATCTTTTTACATATACAACAAGTATCATTGATGTTACATGCTAAAATTTTACAAAAAGTTCCATACGAAATTCTTCAGGGGTTATTAATAAATTTCCTGTAGGAGTCAATCAAGTTTTTAGGAGCCTCATGCTAAATTTTTTAAGAGTTCCACGCCAAATTCTTCAATACGTCTTGGCTAAATTCTTCAGGTATTTTACGCTAAACTTTCAAGAGTTTCATCAGGCTAAACTTCCATTGAGTATGGACTCTGTGATTGTCGCCGACCATTGTATAAACATTTGAATTTCCCTTAAAATTCAGAGGCACAGGTTCGCCCGCGCTATAGTCACCGAATAAAAATGAATCAGCTTATTTCCTTGTCCGAGGGGCGTATTACTTCGAAAATCTCGTACACCTTCGCAAAAATTTTTGAAAAAATCTCAAAAATCTTTAAAAAATCTTTAAAATATCTTTAAAATCACGACAATCTTAAAATCGTTAACGTTCTAAAATCACAAAAATCTTCAAAAAATCTTCAAAATCCAAAAAAAAAAAATACGATAAGTCTGGGAAAATCATGAAAATCGCTTTAACATCTTAAAAAATCTTCGAAATCACTCAAGTTTTGTAAAAATCTCAAAATCTGTAAAAGTCTTGAGATTTTTTAAAAAAAATCTCGTACGCTATATATCGAGTGATATGTCCCTCGTCCTTGTCTAGCTAAAATGAGAGATTTTTAAAGGCCGCTATAGTAGCCAAAATGAAGCCAGTTCTGGCAGTCATTTCTGTCTTTCGCAGAGGCTGTTTATTGAGTAGAAATTCACATGCATGTGCAAAATTACCCCTGAAATATTTCTCGAGTCTCGATCCTTAGCAGAGAAAAGGGCAAAGTCACTCACTGGAAATATTTTACGAGAAAAATCGAGTAAAAACAGACGTACTCTCATTAAACTCTTGTTTAGTTATAAGGCTGAGCAACAAACGATTTTGCTTCTTTTACTGATCACGCATTTTCCCAATTGCAATCACCAAATTAGGAATGAAATAAGAACATAAAATGAGGGTTGTGCAAAACCGAGATTTCTAAATTTGCAGAAAACATATTGCACAACACTGTATTGTCTTACAGTGCTTCAGGATTTCCGATCTTTCCCAGATATTTCGACACCCGTGACTTTGCAGTTTCTATTGTCGCTTCCCACTATATGGCTGATCACGTGAAGGCTGCTACAGAGTACTTATCCAGTAGAAAAACGTTTGATATATGTAATATCTTATAAAATCTATTTGCTTAAAGCACTACAATTCTCTGTTTGACTGGTTCGTTTTAATATCTTAAAATTGCATAAATATGGCAACGATTAGTTGAGAACTCTAAAACACGACCTTTTAAAGACTTGAAAATGTATGTGCACGATTGCAGTAGATTTCAGGAGAAATAGGAAGCTTCTAAGTGTGTAGATGTGCAGGCAATACAGTTTCAGCCTGAGTCACCGTGAAGCTTTCCATGCAGCTGCAAGTATGTTTTTCATCACACCATTTCGTTCTTTAAACATAGGAAGAAAAAACCATAGAAAGGCGTTTTCGAAACTGCTTCAATTAACTTCCTACGCATCCATTCATTTAATTCTTTTCCTGCCGTAAATGTTCCCCATTCACATAACCACAAGTCAACGTAAATCCTGCAAGCTCTGCAGCAAGTACAGATCCAATTAAATAATTAGAATGAGAAAAGTGCAAAATTTTTATTATTTCAGATTTATTTCTTTCCCTGCTGGGCGTAAAGGCGCTATGTCTCCATATAGTTTGACCGCAACTATAAGACGAAAAACAGCACGGTACAAAGTCATAATGAAACGTTGTAGTGTCTTATTACAACAAGATGCTGTAACAGTTTCCCTATCAAAATATATTTCTTACAGCACGGTCCAATCAAAATAAAAGACGCAGACTGATTAAAAATGTTATTTACAAACTAAGATATCTACATGCAAAATATGTGCTCAAAATTTTATTCCCATAATTTTCAATACATTTTGGGAGGGAATACACTATATTCAATTTTACGAGCATATCAACTACATGAAAAGTTAAATTACACAATTATTTTATGGTATATCAATTTATCCAAAAGTCTAGCTGAAACAAACACTTCCCAGTTCTAAACCAAAGAGTTCACCCTCATCACCAGCGTCGTAAACTGCAATATCACGAATGGGCAATCTTGCTGTCTTCTCAGTCAAAATTTCTATGACAGTTTTTCGCTTCTTATCTTCCTTATTCTTCAATAAAACACATACTGAAACTTTATTTCCTTACTCGAGAACT
Organism: Phenganax stokvisi; assembly: GCA_025400075.2. NCBI lineage: Eukaryota > Metazoa > Cnidaria > Anthozoa > Malacalcyonacea > Clavulariidae > Phenganax > Phenganax stokvisi. The sequence continues at coordinate 13,414 of JAODVQ020268695.1, forward strand.
AATATTCCTTATTCGGAAAATGGTAAAACATTCGAAAACTAAAACGTGCCGTAATATATGTTTTAGAATGCCACTGATTACTTGCAATAGCTACATTGGGGTAACATAATGAGCGCAATTATGCGATCATGCTCTTCTTTGCGAGATAGAACGTCACTTTCAGACATGTTTAGTCGATATAAAATCTGATTCTCAGCCGATTTCAACAAAAAATTAATCAGCTGTCCTGCATGTACGGCAATTACATTTGTACACTTTTGTCCAGTCTCGCGTTTTTGACATTTACGGACGCGAACGTAATAGGTTTTATCCTTCAAAGCTTTATAGCTTTCAAAACTACACGAACAAATAAACACCAATTAATTAAAATTCAAAACTCTAAGCAATTCTTTTTGCGTTTGTTCAAGTTTTATTACATGCGTGTATTTGCGTTTCAAAAAACGCCAAACTGTAAAACAGCCTCCATTAATGTTTAGTGTTTAATGTTTGATGTTTAAAAATGTACATTCTCCCAATAGGGGTCTTCAGAAAGTACTTACAAATTAACAATATCACAAAAGTATGAAAGTAGATAGTATCGCAAAATTGATATCTGCTCTGCTACTTACTATCTACATTGGTTACAGAACAGACACCCAAGGACAAAAACAGAACCTGGATTACAGCAGTGGATAAAACGTAAAGAAGGCAAAGGCTACACAGTTACCTACCTTACAATCATCGCTACGCATTGTGGGACGATGTTTCCTAGGAGTCTTTGCTTTGTATTCCCTCTCATTATCACCTAGCAATTTCATAGAATGAGTGACGTCATTCGTTTCATCACTCCACGCAGTTGAGTTGATGCAATGATACGTGATTTCTTGATGAGCCATTTCACTGTACAATTGCAGGAATGTTAATTGGTCTGACTCCACCGTATAACGAAACTACAAGATAAAAGAGAATTTGAAAGATACGAAGAATACAGCTGCAATTTACGAAGAAATATTTAGTGGTGTTGTCCAATACTTGACTACACGACTCAGCAACGTATGCAGAAAGATCTCATGTCGCAATTTAGTACCCAACTACACGATTCGGCAAATTATGCAGAAGTCTTTGAAGGACTGACCACAAGATTAATATACCCTTCAAACAAATTTCTATTCATTTAAAATGTTTCTTCAGTTTTGTTCAAATGTTTTATGCGTACGAGATATATGTGCAAAAATATACAGACAACAACACTCAGGGATAGAGCTGCCGCTTAACAGGTAACAGAACTGTTCCAGCTTTCATATCTGTCGAGATACATGCAGTAAGTGACCAGATTATGCAGCTATGATTTGGTGCAATATTAAAGATTTTAAATAATTAGACGACGTATCATGACGTACTTTGAAATTGTCATCAATATCCTCTTTAAACCACAAATATCTATCTCCACCCCTATACCACTGCTTCACTGCCGTCTGCGAGAACAAAATATAAAACGATTTCTAGAAACTATTATATGTCCTGTATCATTTACTTTTATGATAATGCTTTTATATAAACCTTTTTAACAATTGGGAAAATACAGGAAGTTTTCTTCTCAGAGTCACAATAAACCTGAACAGCATCCTCTGTCGCTCCTTGGTTAGGGTCAAGCCAGTAATTGCCTAATAAATATACCAGAAGTTAATTGGTGCATACCAGTCTAGACAGTTATATTTAGATATTAGAAAAACTTCGCAGTCCAACGCTGAATTAATTATATATACGTATTTTTACTTATGACTATATGAACAAAAGAAAATAAAATATCAAAATAGAATTCGGGTGGACATTCTTCGAAGATAGGAAAGAGACTCGCAAGGATTACCATATTGGTGGAGAGAAGAGCAATTGGCAATCATTTACAATTTGATGCATGATCATACAGCAAACGTTAAAAACTAGAGAATCGGCAAAGTTTTAATAAAGCTCTACTAACAAATTATGATTCTGGAAAATGGCTTTATTAAACTATACGGCAAAAGAAATTGTCTCTCCTGTTGAAGATATAATACAAGAAAACTGAAGAATAGCGCACAGGCTTTTCCCCTAAGTTTTGGAACGATATCTCTAGTGCATGTGACATGATTTAACTAACCACTTTTCAAATAAGAATGGTCACTAAATAGATTCTTGCAAGTCAAAGCAGGAAATTCTTTAGTTCCACTTGGTTTTTTAAAGTTGGCAAAGTCATCATAGAGACGATGCAACCTTGTGAGTAACTCAGCTTCCTGTGATTAAGAGAAGAATATCAGTAACATATACTGGATTAACCTAAGTATGGATAAAGAATATAGTTATATACCACAAGCATTATAAACAGCATTGAAACAAAATATAGCATTTAAAATAATGAATTAAAGCGTCTGAAAGGAGTGCCTAAAATGTGGGCAACTCCTGATCTAAATTTCTTACGACTTCTTCCACAGACGCTGATACTTTATTTTCAATTCCCAATCCATGTCCAAACCCATCCTAAATGAATAACAGCACAATGAAAAATGCATGTTTTAATACAAAAAACAGAACACAAGAAAAAGACATTTCCATGCATAACGCAAAAGCTAAATTCCCAAACCTCCTCCTCGCCTTGGTAATAATCTGCAGGTCTATCACCAGTGCCTAGTCTCCTCGCCGCACCCTCTTCATTTCGAACAAAACCAAATGCAGTTTGCTGAAAACAGAAAGCAAATTTGTTCAAGAAGAATACTAAATAAACGTGAACTGTTGTGAAAATGTCACTGGACACTTTTCTCCTAGAGCTGCAATATGCACTGCATGAACAACATAAACGTTTGCTGAAACCACGAAATCTCGTACTTCTTACTTTGATTAAAATTCTTATCGGTGACTATATGCAAATTAAAATGGCTGCAAAGTCTAAGCGCTTACCTCTGGACCACCCGGGCGACCAGGTGGTCCTGGAGGACCCTAAAATCAACACAAAATATAAAGCATTAGGCAGAGTAAATTGGAAACTAGAACCTAATGGGCCCTTAAAGATGTGTATTTGGTGTATCGTATAAAACTATACTTACCATTCCACCAGGAATACCCTGGAACAGTTAAAGAAAGTGAGTTAAAAATAGGAATAAAAAACAGTATATCATTCAAATATGAAATACTGAGCATTTGTATAGATTTTCTAACAAGTTATAGAGTTTAGTTTACTTCCCAACTTTCCTGAAAACTTAAACTATGGAAATTCACCTTCGGTCCTCGTTCGCCCTAGCAAGAAAAAGGAAACGTTTACTTTAAATTAGACGTTGGAGAACAAAAGAACGATTATTTATCATTGAAATAACAAATCAAAGATAAAACATAAAAAGTGCTTACTGTTGCACCTCTTATTCCAATCTGACCCTTCTCTCCCTGGTTAAAATGAAGTAGGGTAAATTTGTCAAAGTTGCATTTTTAAACTACTCGCAGTTCCTGCATGGACAAGGCTCTGAAATTATTCAGCTTTCAGTTCTTCTATTAAACGGAAATTAAGAGCGCTAAGTGCTGTACCTCTGGACCTGATTTTCCCTCGTCTCCTCGAGGACCTGTTAATCCTCTTTCACCCTAAAAACGAAATTATATGAAGCTTAATCTCGACTAAACATGGAAACGTAAAACCGTGCTGTAAATACATTTTGTCCCTAGCAACCAGTCAAAGGCCTAGTCGATATATTTAAAATAAAACTACATGACAATCATTGGAAAAGATCGTTTTTTATCCGACTAGACTGATTTGTGTGTAAGTTTGTCATGATTAATCTGCGTAATATTGTACAGCTTCTTAATATTTCTAGATGTGACACTTTATTTTTTTTACCAAAAATCCATTTTCTCCCTGTTTGCCTGGTTGGCCTAAGTCTCCAGCGTACCCCTGAAATAAAATACACATGATGATTTTATTCAAAAAGTGGACGCGGAATATCTCAACAAAGTGAGGGGAGCAATGCTTTTACATATCCAGCACAAAAATATCCGCACGCTCAGGAATGTAGTCCAACAAGTATTAGAATATTTCACGTGTATGGTTTAGTATTTAGAAGAAATTAGTAGCAATTAGTATTTCTAATTAAAATCAGAATTTTTTACTGGTAGCAATTACATAAGCGGAGAAAGATATAAAACCGCTCCTACCCTATCACCACGTTGCCCTTCAAAGCCGTACGGACCAATTTCACCTTGAGCACCCTGAGAAAAATATCGATAAGACGAGCTGACGATCAGTCTGCTGCTAGAACAAAAGAAAACCTTACCTTCACGCCTTCATAACCATAGGATCCAGTAGGACCACGGCGACCTTTACGACCCTAGTAATAAAAATACTGAGTCTCATGGCAAAATCTAGTGGCATTTTATGCTGTATTTCAACAGGAGAGATATATTTCAGCAGAACAGTGATTTTACCCGAGGTCCTCGTGGACCATTGAGACCAACTAAGCCATCTGGTCCACCTTCACCCTAAAAGAATAGAATAATCACCTTGGAGATACTTCCTTGAGTTTATTCAAGTGTCCTTATTAGTACTTATATTATTCATCTCTAGACGTCAAGGATGCTCTACTTATATATACCACATATGTATGTTATTACATTAAATAAACCAACCATCTCCCCCTTGATCCCCTTCTCTCCCAGATATCCCGCATGTCCAATTGATCCAATAACTCCAGGAGGTCCTTGATCCCCCATTGCCCCCAAATCACCTGGCATACCCTAGTAGATGATTTCCGATTTAGCTACCAGACGACTTTCAATCAAAAGATTGAACATGTAGGTAATATACCACAACTCATAGCAAACTTTATCACTTTGTGTTCAAACCTGGAAATATCTAGTGAAGTACAAACGATTGCGGATGGAGTTTCATATTTAAGCGAGATGTACTTACTTTCAAACCAATTTTTCCATTGATGCCGGCTGCACCAACTGAGCCACGAGGTCCCTAGAATAAAAGCACGGCAAAGGGGTAAAATTCTGACCTAGACGTCGTTTTGGAATTACAGAATATATCGGAGTATGTGGTAAATGTTTTCGTTCCGCTACAGCTTTTACTTTTTTCATTTATAGTTGCTTTTGCCGCAGACACACTGGAACAAAAAACTTAACACAGTATCCAGTTGCATTTTTTCTCATACCCGAGGACCCATTCCACCATCCCCTCCACGTTGTCCTTTCAACCCTTTCACACCCTGCAAGTGAATTCAAGAGAATTAAACTTTTGTGATAATACTAATAACTATTGCATCTTTTAATGGCACAAGACGAAAAGTTTTACCTGAAGGATTTTTAACATGTCAATAACACGGAGAAGAAATTCTGAAACCTACCCGTTCACCATTGGGTCCCATTCTACCGCGTTTCCCATTCAAACCAGGCACGCCCTCCAGTCAAAGAAAGAAAACATTTGAAAATCAGAGAAATCTTGCTGCAATTAAAAATCTACTAACGAAAACGTACTAGCAATATACTATCATAACAGTGACGGAACGGTCAGACAACTTTCATCAGTGGGTAGTAATTTCAAACATCAAATTTTAATTCACAAGAAAACTGCACATGCACATCATAGATGTACGTCCTTAATATTTTGCACTTCACTATACATTGCCCGGCTTCATAACACCAAAAACTTTGTTTTGTCGAAGTAATGTGTTGTTTCCGCCCATTTGCCAAAACTTGCAGTTATTACTGTTGTAACAACACCATCTGCCCTTTTACTGAGGTAGACAAAGTAAGTTTTACTTACTGCAGCACCTTCTTCTCCTCTCATCCCGGGATGGCCAATACGACCAACATTACCCTAGAAATAAGACAAGAAAATCTTAACGAGTGTGCAAAGTTTAAAACAGAATCAGTGAGCTCCCTGATTATCTAGAAATGATTCTTTAGGCAATATTCCCATTGCTAACGTCTGAAAAAACTTTTGGGACAATTTGGGGCAAAATCGGAAATTTCGAAAAATCTCGTAAGATCCATATGAAAACGACGCAAAATTTTCATATATTTTAAACATGTCTTTATGACCGCAAAATGAATTTTTTCAGCAAATATATCGATTGTAAGATCAGGGAGACGTTCAGGACGATTTGGGATATAATGAGAGATTTCAAAAAATTTCATGATAAAGCAAGGAAAAAAGTTTTAAGTTTCCAAATATCACAATAACTTGCAACGTTCCAACGTGAATTGGCTAACAGATATTAAAAGACAGCTGAGGATCCATAGATCGTTAAAATATAAAGATTAGAGTGCGACACAGTACGTCACCAAATAGGATAGTTTGTACCTACCGGGTCACCAAAAGGCCCCGGCACTCCAACAAGTCCACGAAGTCCGAATTGAGCCTAATCAAAAATAAAATAGAGACGCACCAATGACGTACTGCAAAGACTGAAAGACACGGAGGAATTGCGAGACTGCATGTGTAAAAACTTAGCTTGCATTTTCAGAATGTGGTTTTTAATCTGCATGGGTAGCTATATGATCTGATCTGAAAAGAAACTACACGTTTATACAATAGACTTACAAGAGGTGCTCTTTCACCCTTTTCACCCTGGTCGCCAGGTTCTCCACGTTCACCCTACGTAAAAATAAAGCGATGGATGCTATACAACGGCACTGCATATCTGAACAATATTTTAGTTTTATATTTTACACAATAGTAAGATACACGCGACCCATGTTTATGTTGTTTTTCTTAGCAATATGAGTGAATGGCAAATTTTATATACAAACTAGAAAAAAATTTACGATATTGGTCCTAGATGGAAAAAAGAGTTGGTAAAAAAAAGGTTGGTAATAAACCAGATATATACAGTACATGCACGTTTTTGTCTCAAAATTTCCTCATATATTCCTAATTACCAATGGTCCTGCTGGCCCACTATCACCCAAATTCCCCTTATCACCATTGTCTCCCTAGATGTAAACAGAAATGCTTCTATGTCACAGATGTATATATTCTGTAGCAAGTCTTTCCAATATTATGTACCTTTTCACCTAATGTTCCGAAATTCCCTTCACTGCCGCCCTCACCACGATTTCCCTACAAGTGACAACAGTTTGAGACTATAGTGATGACTTTACTGTTCCTATTATTTGTACACTCTGGCATATTACGTACAATATTATATCAAAGAACAAAAAAAGTAAACCCGCTACGTGTACCCTGTGTCCACGGTATCCTTTAAGTCCAATAGCTCCTTGAATACCAGTGACACCCTGAGAAATACAAACGTTATTTTTCAGCCTTAAACCAAGTAGGTTTATCTGTGCAGCTCACTTACAGTCATTCCTCTCTCACCACGTGTTCCAAATGGACCAGGAAGACCAGGTTCTCCCTAATCATGAAATACAACAAACTCTGTTGATCAGCAAAAACAAGAATATGAAGAATAAAAGTAATATTTTCGTGAATATAATGGTGAAGCATTTCTCACCTGATCTCCAGTATATCCGGGCAACCCAAGACCTCCAGGAATACCAGGATCTCCCTTGAGAAAAAAGGCAGAAATGATAACAGTTCGGTTTTTGTGAAAGCCTACATCTTGTCTGTCCACACTGAAAACGCTAAAACCTTTCTTCACACTAATCACCACAACTGTACTCAAATCACCTTTGATCCACGTAAGCCAGTTTCCCCATGCCCACCATATGCTCCTGGAGGTCCCTGGAAAAATCGAAAAATATAAAACAAGGAGGCATCAAGTTCGTTGTAATGAACACTCGCCGTAAACAGTGTACTGCCTAAACATACGTAGAACACGTGTGTGCAGTGTGTGCTATAGGAAGCAAGTTGTATATACAGACTGATGTATAGTCCAAACGTCGAACTTTTCAAACAACGAACTCCATTAAAATGAATTAAAATCTTTGTTTGAAATGATTCGACTAGGTTCGCAACAAGAAAAGCTGGACGTTCAGAGTACTAAGCCTGATACACTTACAGATATTCCAGGTTTACCAACCGGACCAGGATTCCCAGCGAGACCTTTGCGACCCTAAATTGCAACATGAGCATGCATGAGCACGATTTAAGGGGAAAACAATTCAAAAACTTTTCATTCCAGTTTTTCGTTAGATAGTTTGTAACGCCTTAAGCGTGGTTGTATTCTTGCACAACTTCGAACTAATAAAGATCATCAAATCTTTTGGATGGTAATGAAGTGATCCAATACTCTAATATCTTACCAAAGGTCCAATTTTGCCAGGACCACCGAGAATGCCTTGGATACCTTCTGGTCCCTGACGATATAAACGTAAAGAGTTTAGTTTCTCTACACGGATACAATATCTTATGCAAGTAGCAATCTTAATGTATCCTGAAAAGATTTTAAAAAAAAACCTTTTCATTTTCTCGACACATATTTTTACTGAACACATGTGTAGTCAGTTTAAATTTGTTAGTTTTTCTATTTTTCTTGAAAGGCAACATGAAATATTAAGCTTAAAATGAAAGGACAAATTCAAGAACCTTATCTCCTTCCTCTCCCCGAGGCCCAGCTGGACCAGGTACGCCATTGATGCCCTGAAAAAAAGGTCATCTTCGTTATGCGCAATACATGATTTAAATGCGAGGCTATTATCGATTGAGCGTTCGTGATCTACGATGCGAGAAACGGCAGAGCAACTGGAATATAACGTTAAAGTATCTAAAAGTAATTGACCTTCCTCAAATTTTCTTTATATTAAACAATACTTTTACTTCTTCTTCACTTGTCTTTAAGGTTGATATACTGCATAAATTACAGGTACTCATACACTATATTTTACTTACCGGATCGCCATCACCGCCACGCAGTCCTTCAATGCCTTGGATTCCTGTGTCACCCTAGAAAAAATACATTCACAATTTAATTGTTAGTCACTGGTACAAATCAAAAAGTCTTGAAAAAAATTATAGCAAAAAAAAACACTTTAATGAGCAAGTCTTGGACATATATTGGTAAAGGATATCTCATAAAATCCTAAGATTGAACCACAATTGATTCGTTCTTCGCGCAGAATCATTGATGTGACATTTCAAATTCGTTACCAATTTTCCTTTCGCACCAGGTAACCCCTGCCTTCCCGAATGTCCAAGCACACCCTAAACATTATACACAGCTTTGAAGCATTGAAACAAAAATCATGAATAGCAAGAGCCTACATTTAAATCTGAGCTTTTAGACGCAAACAACTACAGCAAATATGTTTAACATACCACTACTCCTGGTTTACCAGGATTTCCAGGAATTCCTGCAGAACCTATCATACCCTGTTCAAAAAGGAAAGACGAACATATTGTAACACCTTCACGTTGTATATGCTAAGTAATGTCCAATTATTGCACTGTTTCTTACTGATCTCACTAATTTGTACGACAGTAGCCAGATCACTGCATGTCCAGGTAATATGATAGAATATTTGAAACTTACAGTAAGACCACGAGATCCACGATCACCAGTTACACCCAAAACTCCAGTTAAACCCTAAAAATATTTCATGGAGTAACGTTCTAATAACCAACAGACAGATAGAAAAACGGACGAACAAACCATTAGAGAAACAAACATGTAGGAAAACGTAAGAGGAATAGCATATACTATACTGAACACGTTTCTACAAGATTCTGAACTCACATGCTCTCCAATGTTTCCTTTACGTCCAGCGTCACCGCGCTTTCCCTGTGAAATACATACAACATAGTACTTAATTTTCGCGTTAAAGTCGTGGCGTGCTTTCAGCCAATAAAAAAAGGAGGGAAATACTGCAAAGTATTTGATAAAATCGAATTAAAATATGAATGGTTCTTAGCACTTGTCCAAAGCCTTTTTTTCTAAGGAATGAAAAAAAGTCGGACTTACTTCCTCGCCATCTTCACCATTTATACCAAGATTCCCCAAAGGTCCCTACACAAAGGCCAAACACAAAAATCCTAGGTAAAGTGCACGAATAAGCATATGTGTAGGAAATTGTAGTAAACCTTATCACCCATAGTTCCCTTTGTTCCTTTTTTCCCGTGAACACCAGGTGGACCCTATATATAGACATATAACATTACAGAACATTGCAAATTTGTATGGCCTCTTCTCGAGATGTAGCGCTATAGTCCTGGATTGGACAAAGTAGAAGAACAAAGTAAGGCACATTGCTTCCCAATAAAAATTAGCCTCAGACCTAACCTAAGTGCAGAACGCGACGCCAACATAGGTCCTATTTGTTTCAGAGATGTGCTTTGCGCGTGCAGGGAATCTAGGAACCATATATTTAACAGTGTCCAAGTAATGAGACAGCAAGTGAGTGTCGATGTCCCACGCTAATAATACTTCGTTAAACACACAAAGACGGAAATTTCCGCTATTTCCGAACCCGACCTGAGGTCCTGGTAAGCCATCATCCCCATTTAACCCTCGTTCACCTTGTTCACCCTGTATAACAAATTTCATAAATCTAAGGACACTAAACACTACACAGAGCTCGACTGCATGAATGCTTTATGAGTCGCTTTGTAGAGCAAGAATAGAAATATCAGAAACTATTCTTACCAGCATACCCACAAAACCAGGTAATCCTGCATCACCTACGCTGCCAGTCATACCCTAAAATTTTCTCACAATTTTCACCGGTTCAAGTTTGCTATGTGGTTAGTATTTTTTCAGAACTCGGCATAATTCTTACAGAAGCAAACGAGTGTTATATGAAGAGTAAATTGGTACAGCAAATACAATGGTATTGAACCTCTGCGATCACGATTAGCTGTCTTCTACGTCAAACGTCGCTCTTCTGATGCGCCTCACCTAATACGAATGACCGAAAGTCTTTGTCTGAGCTCATTTGCATTAGGTTCGGCACTTGAAAAGAGCGACGTTTGACCTAGGCCTAATTACATAAATTATGTTGATTTTGATCTGCAAGTGATAAACGTTGTTTTTTTTAAATTTTTTACTTTTTCTCCTTGGCCGCCAAGAGATCCAGAAGGTCCTGCCAAACCTTGCGGTCCCTACATGAAATAAAACACAATATATGATGTTTATCACACATGCGCTGTCAATGCACTGGCTTGATATTATAAATGCAATTTAATTAAGGCTGTTATTTATAATCAGAAAAAAGAGATTTGCAGAACAGCAACAAAGAGAAAACCTTTCTTTTTTGAGAGCTGAATGTCAGAGTATACTATTAGCAACGTTCACATTATTTACAATATCTAACTTGACTGAAAAACTTCAAACGTAAGATAAATCACCTGTGTTCCTTTAGGACCCACCAATCCTTTAATTCCAGCATATCCCTTCGTGCCCTTTAATAAAAAAGATGAAAAATAAATTGAATAACTCTTTACTTGGCAGTGTTACCCAGTCGAATGAAAGACAATTTTACGGGCCAGTGGGAAAGCAGAAATTTCTTTAAAAAAAGTTACCTTTTCTCTGTTTGCAATGCTGTAAAACTTACATAGGTTTAGAAAATTTTGTAAATCAATCCTTACCTTGATACCCGTTGATCCTGGAGCTCCACTATCTCCTGGTTGTCCCTATATAAAATGACAAAACTAACGAGAAAAATATTTTTTCTGCAGTTTAGTTCATTTTGTTTACATACTACTTCTCCTGGTTTGCCATCATTGCCAGGACGACCAAGACGTCCTTTTGCTCCCTGCGTGAACAGTAAAAGCTCATAAATGTACTTATACAACACTAGTGTACTATTTTAAATGTATAAAGTACTTAAAATCATGACTCACTCGTGGGCCATCTTTCCCAGGCTCACCGACTTTACCATATCTTCCCTGTTAGTGATAATATGAAATACTTCAGCATAGTCAATACGTATTTTTATTTTCCTGTAGTGTTCACGGCATTCCGACGCTATTCGTCGTTGTGTGTGACTACAGAATACTGGTGGCACATTGCTATCAAGTGTCCATCACTGATATATGTCTTCAGTCGGAAGTGTCGCCACCTTCGCAGGTAATAAGAAAACCAAAACTGAAGCAAAGTACGAAAAAGTAACAGAACGCTAAAAATTGAGAACTTCCGAACAAATACCCTTGAACCTTTTCTTCCATTGACCCCCAAAACACCACGATTTCCAACCTTTCCCTGCGTACAAGCAGAAACGATATCTTATATTTAACAAGCTTGCGTGTACAAAGATCATTTTCAGTTATAAAAATGTCGCTCATTAACATTAACGGGGTATGGCACAACCATATATGAATAAACATAGCATTCAAGTTTTGAGTCATACAGTATGCTATCCAAAATCCTCTCCAGTTAATGCTTACCTTTTCACCAGCTTCACCATCAACTCCAACGAATCCTTGAGAACCTTGAATTCCCTAAAGAAGCGCTTGGTTAAAATATTTTTCAAGACAGGCTGAAAAAATACTAAACTGATAACAAAAACACAGCTCCGTGCACACAAAGCTTAGAGTAAAAAAAACACTCAAAAAATTAAGTGGCTTAGCTCGGCCAAAAAAGTAATCTTTCTCGGCTTTGCTTTGGTGAATAACACCACTGATCTAGGTGTGAATGAGTGTTGATATCCTGCTCAGTCTCATGGTCTCATTCAATTTATAACAGCTTATTGTCTAAATATCCCATACCGTCTCGCCAACGCCACCTTCAAGACCCGCTGCACCCAGATCTCCTTGGATTCCCTGGATGACGCAAAAACAAGAAATAGTGATATCTATTTCAGTAAAAGTCATCAATTTATTGGGCAATGAATATTAATAGAACTAACTGTGTATAAAAGCTGTATTTCATAATCGCGCTTCGGAGAAACTGCATATTGTAAAAGTGTCCAACTGTATGTTATGCAAAGCGAGTAATTACCGGCTTCCCTTGCGCACCTTTGACGCCGTAAATACCCGTCGCTCCGTCGTCCCCCTAGGAAAAAAAATGAGACATGGTAAAACAACTGAATACAACTGTAAGTGTTGTACTCATTACACACAGGTGTCAAAATATATTACAGTTTGCCACAAGCTCAATTACAATATCGTATAAATACCATTCCTCCTTTACTGCCCATAGAACCTTTAACTCCTTTTTTCCCGTCATCACCCTAAAAGATTATTTTAGGGTTAGGGTTAGGGTAAAAATTACATGAAAATTACAAGAATAAGATCTAAAAGATAAAGTATTAGCTCAGGCTTTAGCATCATCACGTAGAACGCAGAAGCTCAACAAAACGTTTGCGGAGAAGTGATGATCTCTAGTGAAAACAATACAATCACCAAGTAAAGACTACATCTTACTCGGATTCCTTTTAATCCTGGCGGCCCAAGTGAACCTTTCAAGCCCTAAGAATGGAAGAAAAGTAATAAAATAATCAAGATGACTATAGTAGTAGTATAATTGCTAAGGGTCCTTTGAATTGCATACAATTGATAGTAATAATTCCGTCATAGAAGCAACCACAAATTTTAAAGGAATTATAATACCAACAAAGTTGAAGACACAAAAGAGTTCCCGAAGGAACCTGACTTACTGGTAAAGCATTTGAACTTGCGGGGCCAGTAGCACCAGTGGGGCCTGGATCACCCTAAAATAGAAAAAAACGATTTTAGATTCCTTTTCGCTTTCGTTCACATCACAATCTTATAGGTGGTAGTATATATGCAATCATGATCATGATATGCTGAAAGCATGTGTACTGAGTAAATAAACTAAAAGTAGGTAAGCAGACAAGATAATCTATGACCGTCGCGCGTCTAAATTTTCAGGAATTTGCGATACCCAAAACTCTGAAATTCGATCACTGTCCTTTAACTTAGGTGCAATTGTGATGGCTATAGTTTCGCAGTAATAAACTTTTAAAAGCATATCTGACAACAACGTTGCATTATTCTTACCACAGATCCTTTAGGTCCAGGTTTTCCAAGCGCGCCTTTTTTTCCATCAGCCGCTGGTGGCTGGTTGAATCCTGCTGCACCTGGTGAACCGGTTTCTCCTTGAAAACCACGAGATCCAGGAGGTCCCTTTTGTCCTGGGTTTCCTTTGGAACCACGTTTACCCATCACACCGCTGACACCTGGATCTCCAATAGGACCCTAAATTACACCAGAACAATTCTCAGATCACAATACAAAAGACTGTAAGAAAATATAACTAAGCTGAATAACAGGAGGCGTATTATTGTACCGAAGTAAGTGTTAAAGTCTTTCGAATTCCTTGAAAAAGACGTTAACATGCACTATGTAGAGTGTTCAGCGTATCCTAATTTTGCATGTTAGCATAATTTACAGCAAAGTGCACCATCACAACAACTTAGGTCCTCGATCTTAAAAAATAACGATATTCTTACTTACTTTCGGTCCATTATTGCCAGGAGGACCTTTCTTCCCTCGGGCTCCGATAACCCCCTGAGTTCCTCGTTTTGCCATAGAACCAGGAATTCCCCTGGCTCCCTAAAATACACACTTCATATAAGTATATGATATACAAAGAACAAATTGCAAATAAAACTTATGTTAATGCAGATATATTCACCTTAAAACCAGGTTTTCCTCTTTTGCCAGGTGACCCTGTAGGTCCCTTCAAAATAATGAATTATGTCTTTGGTGTAATATACAATAGTCAGAATGAATAGAGTATCAGGCGGTATTGACTTTTCACAAATTTACTTACAGATTCTCCACGTTCTCCATGAATTCCAGTTGGACCTACATCTCCTTTACCACCCTAAAGAAAAAGACTCAGTTGGAACCATCTGTTTAAGGATAGCACGCAAGAATCGACATACGTGTACCATATTGCACTATATTGTACTGTGCTGTACTGTATTGTACTGTACAGGTAAAATATTGTATTATGTATGGATTAGGAAGTTCCAAAGTAATAAAGTAAAATCATGTAGCGTCGAATGAAGTGAAATATCAAAGCGTAGCAGTGATTCAAAAAGACTTGACAGAAATAGACTGACAAATCGTTTTTTAAACCTATATACTGAACAGGAACCCTTCCAATGACCAGTGAAGGTAGCCAGAGTGAAATACGAAAAGGTAACAGTGGTTCAAAAAGGGTAAAGAACTGTAGTATAAGCAAATATAAAGATTAAGAAATGACGGTACTTGGCATTAAAAAGAGTTGATTTATTTCCGTAAATGTCACAACGGCTTAACGAACAAACCTTGTGTCCTGTTTTTCCAAATTCAGCGGATTTTCCAGGGTCACCTCGCACACCCTAAAAAATTGTACATTTCAGATTCCTTTTTGGCCTGAAACAAGCATATGAAACAGACTAGTTTAGCACATTATTTTAAAGTCTTTGTTTTATCGTTTTGTTCGTGTTTACACAAGTTGTGCACAATAAAGACATAGTAATTAAAGGAACGATTTGTACACATCATCTAAGTCTTTATTCCGTCACATTGTACCTTTTTGTTCACTTTTATGCATGCAAACCCAGATTGAGCAAGATGAACAACTTGTAGTAACCTCACTAAAATCACTGATATTTTTAACAAGTAACAAAAAATAATATGTTGCTCACCTTATCGCCTGGGGCTCCAATTGGTCCAGGATTTCCACTTGAACCAGCTCTTCCCTAAAAGAAATATTTTATAACTTTGCTTGGACTTCTGAAATACCAAGCAAATTGTACATACAGTGCGACCTATATTTCCTTGTCCCCCACGCTTTCCAGGTCGACCTGGCGTTCCCTGAAAATATATTAACAAAAAAATGAAATTAGAAATAGGAAACTGTCAAGTTTTAAAAAACGTGACGTGCGCTCTTTGCTCAACTAAAATATACATTTGCCACTCATATTTCGACGAGTTCCGTTTAAAAAATGACTCTTTTACGTCGACTTATGCATGAATAAAAAATGTAATTGGAAATAGTCCATAGTTTTGGCCCGAAAATCCATTAGTAGCATCACATTTAATAATAGAGAACGTGCCACAAAACAAGATCCAAACTCTTTTAGCTCATGATAATCAATAAAGTATATGACAGATGTGCCAACTTACAGTTTCGCCTTTGCTACCAGCTGATCCAGGACGTCCAGGAATTCCAGGAGAGCCCTACGGATAAGAAGTACCAATATATTTCTAAAGCGCTATTTTGGGTAATAATATGTCATTGAATATAGCAGAGAAAAGCGCACTACCAACCCTTTATATAGTATATATGCTCTGGTAACTAGCTAAGTTGTAGATGTGTCTTCCCACGCAATCAGCGTTTCGACAAGTTTCCGATCTTTTTACTTACTGTAGCTCCTCTGCGACCTTTGATACCATGTTGACCTAGATTCTATAGAACAAATTCAAGGAGGGAAAAATGTAAATTTCATGGATATATACAATTATAACAGTTACGTAATGTACAAACCCGAGAAGCAGTCACCATTACTCGTTGCGGTTGACCATTAGGATAGTGACCCGCAGTTTGTATGAACTAAAAACGAAGATACGAAAGAGGTATCTTATAGTTCCTCTACATTAAGTCTGTTTCATGGAACGTCGTGCCATCTATGCATATGGAAAACATCAAAACCTTGAAAAAAAATTCAACTTACTATGGATCCTGCGGAGCCCTGAGGACCAGCAGATCCTGGGGGTCCTTGACGTCCAGGAGGTCCAGGAGCTCCTCTTCCACCCCTCACTCCCTGGTCAATAACAAATGTTCAATACTTCAAAAATATTTTGCAATATTCTTGGTGGGATGCATGGGTAAGGTGCATCAGGGACGGCACTGTGCATGCAAAATTGTACGAAGTTGACAGAGATAAAATACAGCGTTAATAATACACCGCAGATAAGCAACACCATACAATATTTTTGGAAAGTACGTTTCTGCTAGAATATTGAGATGCAATAAAAATCAAGAGATCAGGTATTAGTACTCACACTCATTCCAGTGTATCCATTTTCTCTTGATAGTCCGGGTAGTCCTTGCATACCCTGAACAATAAAATGCCAATCAAAAATGTTATTTTCTTTCACTGCAAGAACTGCAATGAACACGTTAGGATAGAGCATAAGTAAATACGTACTTTTCGCCCACGTGAACCGGGATCGCCAGGAGGACCTTGATTCTAAAAAAATAATATTGAAACTTTTAGCAGAAAAATTTCAGAACAACATAAGGCAACATAAACATTTTGTTAGATGATGGTCACATCCACTCAGCAATCACAACGTAGTATTTCGGTAGTCTATATGCCATAGTCTATTAAAATCATCAAGTGGTGGGGGTTTTAGTGAGTCTATTTAACTCATTAGTATGATCTATATAGAGCATACTAATGAGGCTATTGTTTTCTTTTGTTTTAATACAACAGAACAATAGCAGCACATTGCTCGTGAATGTGACCGTGAATGTGACCATGAATGTGACCTCGAATTAGTTAGACAATAACTCGGGCCTATGGCCCTCGTGATCGTCTAACTAATTCTCGGGAGTCTATATCCCACTGATCCCACGTGACCATTGTCTATCCTATACTTATACAACGAGGTCACTCAAAACAAAATGTTCATTTAAGCAATGAAATTTGAACATAGATTAGTAGAGATAAAACGTCTCACGTAATACATTAAGTAAAAATTGAAAATAAATTCATGACTTACGATTTGTATTTGTCTCGGTGGAGCTTCAGCTAAAATGAAAAATGAGCAATAGTTAATAAGTATGAACAAATGTTTAGTTTACTGATATCTTTGCTTCTCTAATAAGTAGAAAACTCAAACCTTTACAAGCTTCTTGAGATATCTGATGAACATATTGAATGATAGCAGGAAGGGAAGGCGCCAAAAATACATGTTCAGCACTAGATTCCGAAGCAATTTGCTTTAAGGCAGCCAGGTTAGGGTTTTTTGAAGCTGCAATCGGGTACATTGCAACACCAGCTCTTTTTAATGACATCGCTTCACTGACGAGCCTTGTATTGCTGCCAGGCAAAACACCATCTGTAATGAAGATTAGTCCCTAGAAATAAGAAAGAACAAAGAGATTAGAATATATATGCATACTATAAGCAAATTCTATTAATTTGCAGTCATAAGTTTGTGATAGTTGTACGCCGTACTATCATTTATTGCACAAGGATATTAAAAGAAAAATGCATAAACTAATAAGATGCTCGAATCTTTATGCAATTCTCTATTGAATCAAAGTAAGAGAAAGATAGCCAAATGGAGAACTACGACTCTTACTTTTACTGCCTCAGTTCTTGATCCTCCACTGGTGGTAAATAGTTGTTTATAAGCACGACGTAATGCCAGAAAACCTGCAGTGTCTGTATTGCCATTGTACGAAATTCTGTCTATAACCCGAATAATATTCTCTTCCTTGTTTAAAATGCCTAGAAAAAAAGATGAGATCAAAATTTCAAATAATTTTTCAGAACAAAACGTTTTCCTCGGAATCATGCCATAGCTAGTGAAAATAAACACGTGTGAGCATAGGCGGAGGTATGCAGTCACTACGTGTCTTTTAGTTCAAGGAGAATTGACATTAACCGAAACATTGCGCAATATATCGTAGTTTTAAATATTCACCTTTATATTTCTTGAACTCAAAATGAGTCTTGACAATATCACTGTATGAGAGGAGTGCAATTTCTGTTTGAGATTGTTCAACATTTAGCGCTTTGACGAGATCTTTTACAAACATCTTCACTTTACGGAAGTCTTTTTCTCTCAATTTTCTTGAAGACTCCATCACAAGTGCAAGATCCAATGGCTTCTTACATACTACACAAAAATGACAGCTATTATTTTTACCCACTATTAGTGAATCACAAATTACAGCTTAGTAAGTATACATTGTGTAACATGATTGTGTAATCATGTTATACATATATATATATATAGTTATAGAGAGATACATTATAACATATTTGAACTTAGTTTGCATGCATGTTTATTTAGTTTATTTAATTTAGTTTAGTTTCAGCATGTTGCATCAAAATACTTCTAGAAATACGTAACGGACATGATGCACAAGCATGTTCCAGCGTAAATAAACACAGATTTTGGTTTGCGGTAGGAAATATATATCCCACAAGTTAACGTCAATGTCATAAAGGGAAAACATAAAAACTTCCCTTAGAAATAGTATATAAGGCGAGAGCACAACTCTAATAAGTCATG